>JAOVVB010000033.1:7970017-7985370 GCA_028570985.1 Heterobranchus longifilis | reverse complement strand
CAAATGATCATGTCACATAACCACTCAGACTTGGTATCATCCCACAACGAGTAGTATAAGATCATAAATCATGTATAGATGTGCAATTTTTTGTACACAAAGCTCGACCCACTTAGTACAGTTCCATCTCAGTATCATGTCTTAGGTCATTAGTACATGTGATACATAGAGCGTTCCAAACAAAGCTTTATAAAAGCTGGAAATGACATTGCTGTTCCTAGAACAACCTCAGATTCATTAAAGGACATTCATTATGCTGCTTTTCTCAGGACAAACAAACAGAAATGTAAATCAATTTCCCATAGACAAAGCACAGTTAATCATCCTGCAGTTTCTTCTCTGAGCAAAGCCTGATTATTCGTATCATTTTCTACTCAAAATTTTTGAATTACAACCTACAAAAGAAATCCTTATGTGCAATTCTATCCAAGTCTTTTCGAGGCTTTTTGCCTATTAATTGCACAAGTTTAGCATTTTAGAGTAGGAGTTTTTATTTATCTCTTACACCTGTGATCCTGCATACTGAGAGTCCCAGTATTGCCAAATCTGATGAAGCAATAAATCTGGGGTGCATCTGAAGGGAGGATTCAGCTCTGACTGCATTTATGTCAATGATCTATGGACCATTTTATCTCGAACTGGCCCCTGTTGTGCAGCAGCAACTTTATATTCCAAGTGACACATAAGGACATAGAGTCTGGTCCAGATGTCTGAGTACACTACCAGGAACTGTTCATTTGTTTAGCTGCTTATTCATTTTTCAATTTCTTTCCCTTAATAACTATTTAATAATTCCATAATTTCTCACTAATTCAAGACTATTGAAAAAACATATATAAATTAACATGCTAATGCTGTTGTATAACATGGAGGAGCACAGAGAGGTACAGTTAGTTATACTTCTTGTGTAATGATGGATTATGTTAGCATTTAATCCAGATAACTGGTCTTGATGGAAAATAGTATTTAAAAGAGTGAAGAATATTTACTGTTGGATAAAAGCCAAGATAACTGTTTGTAATAGTATATGTTTGATTAGGGTGGTATTTATTCAAGAGCAATCGTGCAGGATGTTAATGTTTGATGGAATTTCATGGTGGTTTATGAATAATGATGTTACAGTAACTAGTATGTTTATGGTAATTGGAAGGTGTGTTTGATGGAGAATGGTGCTGCTTAGTGGCTAAGTATGGGGCTTGATGGAGAATTCTGGTAGCTGATTGGAGATGATTGGTGTGTTCGATGGATAATGTCGAATACCTGATCAGAGAATATCAGTGTGTTTTATGAATAATGTTCGTGTCTAATGGGAAATAATGGTGTTTTTTGGAGAATTTTGGTACCTGAATGGAAGAGTAGTGCTTTGTTTGATGGACGATAGTGGCAGATTTGTTTGATGGACTACCTGATTGGAATTAACTGTGTTAAATGTAGGTAAGTAATAGTAAGTAATGGTGCTTGATGGTGCTTGTAAGTAGTGTACTTTATTGTAAGTAGTGGTCTTTACATGGAGAATATTGGTGGTTGTTGGGGTAATAATAGTGTTTGGCAAAAGAGATCTGAAATCATTTTGCTTACTGTTAGTGTTTTAGATTTTTCTTTATAACGGTGGTCTGTGAAAGGATATTAGTACCATACTGGTAGGGTTAATGGAACGCATTGGAATATATATATTAAATTATGTGTACTTTTGGGCTGTTTTGGGTTTGTTGGGGGACAAGGGGTGTCTGAAAAAGAATTGTCATGTCCTTTATTTATTTATTTATTTATTTTCTGAAAATGTGTGTGGGATTATTAACGTATTTGAGAATGGTGGGTTTTGAGAATAATGTGTGTTTTAGGGATGATAATTGGTATCTTTGATAGAGAGTATTGTTTTGCTGCAATATTAATATTTGAAAATGCTTATGAAGTAATAAACGTGGATTTATGTTGATTCATTTACTACTCAAATGTAGTGGTTTTGGGTAGAACATCTGTTTAATGGCCAATACTGGATTGGAGTGTATAGGTGGAGGAGAGAGCCTCTGAATTTCTCATTGTTGATCTAGTGATGTCACACGTCTGGGTTTATTTTTTAAATGACTAAATGCAAGGCTTCACACTTTGATGGTCTTGGAGTTGGCTGATGCAGTCACCCAATAGTTTGGGACTGAAATTCCTACAAACAGTTTCATACCTGAGGGTCTAAAAACCTCCCCTGTGATATTGAACTTTCAGCCGCCTAACACTCAGTATGACTGCAGATCAATCTCTGCTGTCCGTTATCACCCAAATGAGCATGTCTGTTCTATATGACAATTTTCATTAAACTCGTAAAACTAATTTTGTAACAACTCATTAAAAAATCTTGCAAAATTCATCTTTTTACATTTTAGTGTTAAAACACTAGCAGTAATATAACTCTCACTCTTTAAGGAAGCATGAAATAATTCTCATATCTTTAAAATACTTATAAGGATTTTCATCATTTCTTTGGTTAAATCCAACCAGGGTAAAAAGTCCTTAGACCATGCGATTTTTAGTATGAGTGCAAAGAAACAGTTTGAACATAATTATTGCCAGAATCAACATTGTGTCACACAAGCATCCTCATTTGGCAAAGTTGAAGTAACACAAAGGTCAGACTAAGTGTCTCTTTATCCATGTAATCTGCAATCACATTCCTCTATTTACACTGAACGTATCTTTGTGTAAGCCTATTTGTCACTAAATATTTGTGCAGGGATTTTTAGTGTAGATCAGAGAAGAATAAGTAAAGGCCTTTCTTATCTTCAGGAATGTTTTTCAGGCTCAAGTTCCATCCCATCATTACAAAGTCTTACCTAATGTGGAAATAAGTACCAAGTGTTTTATAGCCTACAGTAAAAGCCCGGGCAAAAACACTCAATTACCCTCGATCATTCACATGACTACATTCTATCTATCTGTCTATCTATCCAGCTTTCCATCCATCCAATTTCTTACATTTTTGAGAAAATTATAATCCACCGACATTCCTCAGCTCACTCTGGACAGTAATCTGGCTGCTGGTTGACAATTGGCAACATGTTCAGAGTGTAAAAATAATGGCTTTCTGTAGCTTTTGGCAGTGTTTACACTTAGTAACCAGCACCATTGAAGAAGAGAGTCATTTACTATGACTCTATTCACTTACAGCACCAAAATCCTTCCAAAATTCTGCATATTACCTGATTTAATTCCAGGGTTTCTTAATGTGGAACAAATTTAAAAATGCATTGTCCAACATAAACTTCATGTGCTTGGCTCTGTTTTTGTAATGAACATAAATATTACATTCTATTATAGAGATGATGGTATGGCTCATTTATGGCTCAGTTGAGTGTAACAGAATAAAATAAAAGTGTTAATTAAAAACTGACTGGGATTTGGAAATGTGAAGAATGGTGATGTTAGTGATTAACTCCATTTCCTCTTTCCTATTGCAAACACATGCCAGACATCAGGATGAGCCATGAGCATTGGCCTTCATTTTGATCAGACCATCAGTAAAAAGAAAAAAAAAAGTAGGAGAGAAAAGTTGAAATAAAACTAAATGAGAGCGAATTAATTTAAATTAAAATGTATAAAAGTAAGTAAAATGTAATAAAATATAATTAAACATAGCATCTGTGCAATGCATGTGGGTGTTTAGTATTATTTAATGTACAGTATTTTTCAGCTAACTTTTTTTGCATCATCCTTAACTTATGAAAAATAGAACATGAATTTCTCATGACATTTTGTACAGTAACAACAAAACAGATTACCTACAAAAGCCAGTAACTTGCTCAGTATCATACATGGTGGATAGTGGTGAGTTATCAACATTCCAGAAGGAATACGGTCAGATAAAAATCATGAATGACCGTGATCAGGGTCGATTAAATGTCTCCTGAATCGTCAAAAAAAAGTCTAAACCTACGTGTGGCCAAAAGAGAACCACATCACAAGGAAAAAGCCTTCAATACACTATGTACCATAAATATTGGACTTTGGAGCAATGGAAGTGTGAAGTTATGCAGTCATCATACGTACATAGTGCCCACTGTACAAACCTCTGAAGGTTGTTTCAGTTTATGAAGGTTAGACCATTCTTAATGAATCGTAATGAAGGAATGAATCTGATAATGTAATTTTTCCAGATGGCACAGGTATACTCCAGGACTCAAATTGGGAAACAATGGTTCTGTGAAGAATCATTTTCACATATGAATTGGCTACCACATTGTGTACCATAATTAAAACTAAATTAAATAATTAAAATAATTACATTTTAATAAATTCATTAAATAAACTATTTAAAACTAAATACATAATATTTCATATTGACATACATTTTTGGGGTCAGGCAGTGTATACTCTAGTTTGCATCAGGGAAGGCAATGAGTAGAAATTTGTTTTTATCACCTCCTCTGGTCACAATGAGAAGTGCAGTATGAGCTATATTGTGTGCCCTCAGTATTCTAGTGCCTAATCGGTGACATTCTAAGAGACATGCTTGGCTGATTCTTCATTGCTAACATACTGGCTGTCAAACTAACACTTGAGTAAATTAAGATAAATAACCACTCACCATCTTTACTAACTATAAAACTATAAAAACCTGAAATATCTTAAGACAGCTAAACAACTTAACTCTTGCCAAGCAAAGTGGGCATTGGTCTTTGCAATATTTCAGTTTATCATCTGACTTCAACCTGGGTAAATTAATATTAAAGTTGTTTTTCCGAACCTGCCTTCATGTGAGCTCATTCTCCCACAATCACATTTCTTTGGGACGTTTTCTGGGACATCAACCAGGTACTTGCAATGGAAATGAGTGCCCAATGCCTACCTCCAAGCAAAAAGTTTGTTCCCACAGCCCTTCAAAAACAGACTTACTAGATGGGGGTATATTGCACTAGGCTTTGGTCACCCAGGTGCCTATAGCATATATGACCTTCTCAGAGACAAGTACTAGTTACATAACATGATGAACAAGATTTGCAGATTTGTCTACTTATGCACTGCATGTGCCCAAGTGCCACAATCCCTACCTGCTGGTAAACCATTGCCTCTACTGACACCCCAACATTTGTTTTCCCACATTTCAGTAGTCTTCATAACTTGCTCTCATCAAATTAAAATAGTCTTTATTTTTACCACTTCTTAAAATCCCTATGCCTAATTCCCTAGACCAGGTTACCCACAACATTTGAAACGGCTAAATTAAACTTCACCATCCTGTTCCTTTACTTCAGTATTCTTAAAGACATTGTGAGTGACAGATGCACTCAGTTTTCCTTAAAAGCGTTCTTGTCTTTTATGGCAAAACTGGGTGTATCAGTCAGTCTAACGTTAAGGTATGATCCACAAACCAGTGAGCAGGTTAAAAAAAAGGCCAATCTGGAGATCTTTTGCTTCCTTGAAACATTCTATGCCAATAATCAAGTGATTGGGCTCAGTTTCTTCAATGGGCTAAGTATGTTCAAAACTCACTGCATCATTCAGTAACATAGCTAAGCCCCTTTTATTGTGTACTCAGATATCAACCCCCTTTATTTCCTTCTGACACCAACCCTACTGGCTCATCAGCCACTGATGAATAGTTTAAGCTGCATGAACAGGTGTGGGACACTTTGAACTAGTAGACTGATCCAAAAGGAACAAGTGGACAGACATTGGGGGAAACAGTATGATAGCAACCAGAGGACAAAATCTATCATCTATATACTGTAAGCTTACAATGCCACTCCCAATTAGCACCCACTTTCCATGTGTTCTATCTCAAGCCTGTCATACCTGGACCCAAGTCAAAAACATCCTCTCCGACACTCAAACCTCTAGATTTCAGATGATCAACAGGAATACATTGTTAAAGAAATTCTCACCTCTTGTCATCAACATAGTAAACTAAAATACCTAATTGAATGGGAGGGGTAAGGTCCAGAGGAGCAATGCTGGCTCCCAACATAGGACATTCCTGACCCCAATCTCTGCCAGGAATTTTACTCCCATTATGCAAAAGTCCAAGGTCCAAAGTCCTAAAGATAGACCTAGAAAAACCAGTGCACCTGGAATGAGCCCTTCAAAAAGGGTATGCTGTCAGAGAAACACCACCACTGAAAACTCTACTTCTCAATGCACACAAACATGGTTGCCTGGGACCCGTATATCCATAAACCCGGTCACATTTTTAGTTACATGATAGGGCACTCAGTGTGCCCTACCTCAACTAACCAAGTGTTTGCATTTGTTAGTGATATTCTGGTTTCAACCTTGATCTTCCCTTCATTCTGAGACCTGTTCGCCTTCATTCGCCTTAATTCTAGTTTGTGAGCTAGGCAGGTTAATATCTGGGAAGGTCTCCCACTCAGAACTATGTTGTCAGTATCCGATAGAGGACAATCACCACAAAAATATACTGGGTAAGAGCTGTTATATTCATTGCGCTAGTTTCATGCTCTATCTTTAATGTACTTGCAATGAATTATCATATTTTATACAGTAGTCACTTCACATTGGAAACCATTTCATATTAATAGTGCCACCTGCATTATGTGACAGTTAATACAAAATCACAGAGTATGCTAGCTTGTAAGCTTGTCAGGGAGGTTTTGTTTTCATGCAACCTTCAGAGACCTGTCTCCACATTAACTATGCTGCCACTTTAAGTCTGAAAGTCTAAAAGCCTACTTCTTTGCTATGCTATGATGTAATAAGAATAATAACACGTTTTATTTACATTCTGTTTCTGACTAGCAGAAAAAAAAATACATCAAGCAGAAGACTAGCACATTAGCAAGCCACATTCATCTCATCCAAAGTCATTACTGTACCTCCACCCCTGGGCCAAGGCAAACAATGGCAGGAATCTCCTACAATGCTATCTGAGTAAACATTGGTTCCAAAATGTACCCAACGATAACCTTATCTCACTCCAGAAGTGTTTCAAAAAGCAGGAAGTGTGCCAAATTATTAACACAATCTGTTCCCCAATGATGGCTTTGTTTGGAAAGTGCCATGTTTTGCACAGATAAAAAGGCTTAGGTATGTAGGCATTAATCAAATCAGCTCCACTTGATATTGTGAAAACAAAAAAAACTCAATGTGGTTGAACAACTTTAATGGATGAGCTTTAACACCATAAATGCCTGACCCTTAAACGTGAGCTTCAATGTATATGATGAATAGGGTAAGATTATGGCAACGTAACACACACACCTGGATGAACAAATACATTACAAAAAGGGTGGTTGACTGGGAAATCCAAAGAATGTTGGCTTGTGTTATTCATAAAATATGCATATATCATGGTGAATATTGTTTTCTTGTTTATGATTTGAATAGAGTTGATGGAGCTGTGTGATGATTGGTGTTTGTTAAGGATTTGTGGTGGAGGTTTTTTGAGGTATGCATACTGACCTGGAGTGTATATGAGTTTATACTGGCCATGTTGGGTGTAAAAGTCCTTAGTGCTGGTCTTGTCATCAGTGCAGTTGCAGGACTTAAACCTGTTGCTCTCAGCCTTTATGTGTTTCAGCAGGATGTTAGCAATTTTATTCCCTCCTACTGCTCTGACCAGAGCTTTTCTCATCAGCATCACCTGGGCCTCTTTCAGACTGGAACGCACACACACACACACACACACACGTTTTAGAATGAAGGTCTGGCAACATGTGCTTTTGGAATGTGTAGTAAAGAAGACAACAACCTGAATGGAATTGTGAAATCTGTATTCAAATGGAAACTTACAGTTCCCAGGTGGCATGTCACCTTGCAACTCCAGGGTCAAATTGCCAAATTGCCCATAGTGTGTGCATCCCTGCAATGAATTGGCACCCAATTCAGGCCTCCTGCAACCCTATATACAGGATATAGCGGTATAGACGATGAGTGACTCCCCACGGAGTACCGTAAACTGACGGAAACTTTCAATTGCACTCACAAAGTTAAGAGTTTTTCCCCCCACTAGTGAATATAATTGGTTTTATTTGGTATAATAATAAGCAATCAGTTGGCTGATCTATTTCAAGCTTCATATCTGACCACCTGCTTGCCCCTACAATCTTTAAATCTGACTCTTTGCCCAGATAAGTGGGTAAGAGCAACCCTCACATTTAAGTACAGGTTTGGATTAGCAAGGGAAGACATCTTAAATAAGTTAAGTTGTATCTAATAGTTCTAGTTTTTAGATTATTAGATAATAAATAGAATGTGTTTATATTCAGTTAAATCTCTAGCATGATTATAATTAGACACAAGGGACACAATTGCATGATTTTGTAGTATAATGTTTCAGTTTGTCCATGGAGGTTGACCTGGACGGGGTCCCAATCCATCGCAGGGCAAACACACATACTGTACATACACTCTTTCACACTCATTCAAACACTACGGCAAATTTTTTGGAATGCCAATTACCCTAATCTGTGTTTGGACTGTGAGAGGAAACCAGAGTACCCGGAAAAAACCCACCAAGCACGGGAGAACATGCAAATTCCATGCACACAGACCCGAGGTGGGAACCCAGACCCTGGAGGCACAAGGCAACAGAGCAAATGTAAGGTTGATCTTTTTTTCAATAATAGGACAGTTGTAACAAAAGCAGGCATTACTTTTCTATAAACTGACATATGTTTTCCAATTTGCACATGATGGTAGAAACTCTTCATCTATACAAAGCTACTACCCAACTTAACCTCCGTCACATTTGATGTATTTGCATTATCATTGAAACAACCTCTTGAATTCTCTGTGCAATTCTCCCTTATCACAGTTGATGGTCTCCCACTGCACCAATTGCTGCACCAACTCTACCAACATGTGCCATTTAAACGACCCATGTCAGTTAATAAAAAGTTATGCATTCTTTTGCATTACTTATGTTACAGGCATCATATGTTATTGAAGTACTTTGGAAAAGTGGTGTGTTGGAGGCATAAAACATCTCCTTTATGCAAACTGGATAAAAACACATGAACACTGACAAAAAGGTTTGACACAGATCTAAAATATATTCTAGGAAATCTATTACATTTATCCTGAGGATTACTTTAAATAAATTGTGTAGAGGTTTAAATCCCAGGCTGTTTGCATCCAAGGACATAGTTTCACTTAATGATATTAAGTCTTTTTTGTATGTGAATAAAGGCAATGATTGTTAACCTGCTACATTACTCAGAGGCATGGCAAGGTAAACTCCTGAGACGACAAATGACATCAGGTCTGAAACTGTACAGTCCACGTGTGCTTAAAAAATCTAAAAACTTTTTATACACAGTCTCATTTATTTAGTTTAAAAAACATTCTGATGTCATTTTTAAGTCAGGGCAAATGAATAACAGAACAAGAAAAATCGCGTTACACACTTTAACACAGAAAAGTGGATCACATTGACTTAGGGCATGTTTTGAGGGAGGCCCTTTGTTAAAGTGAGCATGACATAAGACATTTGGCTCAGACCCAACATACACCCCTGCAGCACATCTGGATTTTCACTGAGCCTCACTAAAATGGACAAAATAAACATAAATCCAATTCTATCCACTCTGAAATGGCAAAATATTCCTGTCATAGTCCTTGTCCTCAAAATATTTCTTTCACACGAGCATATGAACATTTATCTAGTTTATATTCGTTGTTACATTGAAAGCAAAGTACGGGTTTGGATTAGCAAGGGAAAACATCTTAAATATGGTAAGACCTATCTAATAGTTCTAGGTTTAAGACCATTAAGCCTATTTTTAGGCATTTAGTAATTCCAAGATTACAATTATCTTATTACACTGCCAGATAAAGACACAGAGATTGCATCAAAGAAGGGTTTGTAGGAATAGAAATGTTAGTAAGTAATGCAATATATAAAGTGACAAATGCTACATCATTCTTTTTTTTGTCATTTGAAAAAGACAGATATTAAACTGTACTGTATTTGATCTCAAAATTCACAATGTTATCATTCTCTTTTTATGACCTCTAAACATACTCATAACATATTTGTGTTATAAGTTTCACTTTAATTGTCATATTAAGGATGGTTGGAAAGGTGATGTTGGAAAGAACGAAGTGAAAAGGTTTTTTTTTGTTGTTGTTGTTCTCTAGAGCCCAACACATTTGGCCCTTTCAGGGGTTAATTGTCGAAAGATTATTTCCATTATGCCAAGACTTTCCTTCCTATGTTATCCCATTCAAACACACCAAGCTTCACTCAACAACACATCAGATAATGACACAGCAAAGAGTGTTGTTTTTCTGTTAACCTGGTTTTATGTGAACACCTAACCTTAAAAATAGAAATTCATAACACAATATATTTTGTTCTTGTTTATGGTAGATAAAGCTTGTGTTTTATGAAGTAATTCATGGTGGATTTTGTACTATGTTTTAAAAACATATGAAATGAACCAATGAATAGTCATTCAAGAACCTGGAGGTGAAAATTCAGATAATGATCCAAGTCAATTTTTACTTCATCAGTCTATTGAACAAATTCAAAATGCCTCTGGTTTATCTAGATATTGTGCAGACTTACCACTCACAGGGCATTTGTTGGAGCGGAGGAGGAAAGGCCTGTCAGGGATATCAAGCCGACCGGTCTGGTCTACCGTGGGTTCACTGGGTGGTTGCCCTTCCCCTCCCCTTTCAGTTGTTTAATGTGGACGTTGGCTTGGGGTCTTGGCTTTTGTCTATATGGTTCAATGCATTGTACTGCATGATGGGTTGACTGGATGGCTATATAGCCCTCCTTTATTTTTTTCCCCCTTTTCCTCTTCAACATATACATGAGGAAATATTCATACCCCAGCCATACCATTAACACCACAAAACATTAAAACATTAACAGTTAACAAAATACCAGGAAACTGGTGAGAGGTTCATGGGCCCCTAAGGCTCACCCATACTTGAGAAGACCAAACGCCAGCCCGTCCAGTCCGATTCCAGAGTAAAGTTAATGGAGCACAAATTGCCAAAAAAGTCAATGCTGTCTATGATAGAAAGCTACCAGAGCACCCAGCGTACCACAGCCCACCAAGCATGAGGACCAGCAGACAAAGAGCCCAAGACTCCTGACCTAGCTTTCAAACCACTCTTGCTGCGGGTCTTTACTTATAATCTTATACTTTTTAAATACTTACTTTACTTATTTTTATATGGCAGTTTTGCTTTGCCTTTCTGGCCAGCACATTGTCAAATTTACCTGAAAGTTTCCTTGGTCTGTACTTCCACGGTTCTCATTTACTTCCATTTTAAAAATATTGCAAAACACTTTCTTATATCCCTTTGTAGGGATAAATTTGCTTCATTTTCAGATTCTCTCGACCTCCCTAATGAGTCCCAATAAGTGTCCAAACATTTTATAAGTAAAGGATAGGGCAGGGGGTTGAAAAGTGAGAAAAGGCATTTTGAGAAATCACAATCTTCTTCTTTGTCTTTCGGCTGTTCCCTTTCAGGGGTCGCCACAGCGAATCATCTGCTGCCATCTAACCCTATCCTCTGCATCCTCTTCTCTCACCACAAATAACTTCATGTCACAATAACACCCCAATTGTCTTAACTTGATTTGGCTTGGTGTTAGAATCTGACACCAAGGGCAAGACTCCACTCAATACTTGACTTGCTTGTAAAAGGCTGATTTAGTGTAAGGGTCATTGCATTCACTCATTAGGTGTCATGTTGGGGGTGTTGTTGGAGCTGGGTGGTTCTCACTGTGAATGACAGCTTAGGATATACCCTTCAGAACTGACCCTATTATGTGCCAGTTTGGATAGGGATTTTTAAAGATGTAATTTTTTCATCTCAAATGTTTATCAGAAAACACATTTGTTCTGGCAAATATTTTGAAAATGTAAAAAAATGTTCTTAGAAAAGAAAGATGTATAAGACATATAATATACCTAGACTGAGATATATATATATAAAAAGCTAATACTTACCTTGATTTTCCTCATAATGATGGGTTGTATATTTCAGGCACTATTTACCTAACAAACAGGATTAACTGATGGTCTTTTACAGCTGAGCTGTAAAAAGATAATGATTAAACACACTTTTTTGGGTTTATGTAAATGAAGAATGATATAAGTTGGTTCATTAAGAGCAAATGAATAGTTTTAAAGATCAAAGCCATGATTTCAGTTTCTTCGCTGAGTTATATATTTGGGCTTAAATGAACGCAGAATCTCTAAATATATGTTTGCTTTATTTATTTTATCTCATGCAGTTATTGTCATCTGAACGCAGCAGGACAGACTTCAAAGACAGAAAGAACTTCAGAAAATGAGCCAATAGCAATAAATATATTTGAGTCTCAGAATTATAATCTAGCTTTGGTGAAAGAGGGATGTAATGGAAAATTCTATTTTTCATTACAAGGTATTTGAAAGAAGATGTGTAAGATGGGAAAGAGGTTTTAAGGTTGTTTAAGGCAGGCAGGTATATACACACACACACACACACTCTCTCTCTCTCTCTCTCTCTCTCTCTCTCTCTTCTCTTTATTGCTTTATTTTCAGGAGGTCTACTTTATGGCTGTAGTTTATTGTTACCCCTTGGGTCATTCTTTAAAACAGCAAGAAAATAATAGATGTCAAAATATTACATTAAATATATATAAAACCCTTCAAGTATTGCTTTAATCAGGGCAGGGCCATGGAGGATCTGGAGCATATCACGGCAGGCAGAATTATACATTCATTCCTTCATCTTCTATCCTGTCCATCCTGTGTACAACGTCGCAGGGGGCCTGGATCCTATTCCAGGAGACTTAGGGCATGAGGCAGGGTATACCCTGAACAGGATGCCAATCCATCGCAGGGCACACACAAACACACACACATTACAGGCAAACACCAAATTTGGAAACACCAAATTTGGAGAAAACCCACAAGCTCAAAGAGAACCTGCAATCTCTACAGTATGCGCACAAACCCGAGGGGGAATCAAACCCTCAACCCTAGAACGTGCAAGGAGACAGTGCTAACCACTACGACACAGTGCCGCCCTACAAAATTATTATTTCTGTTCACTAAGGTACTGAGCACAAAGATTAGGCACATATTAAAACAGTGCTCTGAAGCAAAGATGCCTTCAAAAGCAACAGCGAGTATTCAGTGGTTGTCGTGGTGGCCCTTTGCTTTGTGAAAAATTATAACTTAAGTTATGTGCACTTCTAAGCATCTTGGGGAATCCACTTCGATTCTTCTAGAAGTACCGACTGTTGCACACGAGTTGAAAGAGAAAACGTGAGAAGTGGGGACAGAAGTAAAGAATAAGAGAGTAAGAGCACCTCCTATAGACGAGTACTTGGTAGCACATGCATAACTAAGCTGACCTTTCTCTTTCTTTAAGAGAAAAATGTGTGTATGACAAAGAAGCTACTTCTGAAGTTTATGCAACACAGAAGTGATCAATCCTCTTTCCCGAAAAATTTCAAGTTGCTAACTTCATGTGCTCCAAAATAGATTTTTCAGCATTATACTGTCTCGCTTCAAACAATTATAATTTTAAATGCAAATTATTAATATTTCTTTATGTGTATTTATAATAAAATTGGTTCAAGAAAACAAAACCCTCCAGAAGCATATGGCCTGTAAAGGTTTTTTCTTAAATTGTTTTTTGGTAAAAGCAAAAACTCTGTAGCGTCCGTAACCATGTCAAATTCATGTTGCACTTTTTCATGTTTATGTCTTTAACACTTTAACTGTTCTGGAACTGAATCCCAAATAGCATAAAATGGAAGCTGGTGTGCTGTCTTTTGTACAATCCCTTGTTCCACACACTAAATAGTTCCCTTGTTTAGGGGTTAGAAAGGGATTGGTGATTGAAGCTACAGTAGTTAGCTTTGTAGCTCACATTAAGCAGACACACACACACACACACACACACACACACACACACACAGAGGCCAGCATGAGATCGCTCACGTGCCAGCAAATTTGACTTTTTTGACAATTTGACAATTTTTCTGGTGCTCCAATGTGACATTTTGAATACTGCTTCCTCCCAAACAAGTGATAAAGACAGAACATATCAAAGCGCTGTTTCAGGAGTCTATATCTTAGCTAATGTGACGGTAGAGGGATTGCAGGTGAGGAATACTATATGTGCAGGGGTTAAGACTTTAATACAATAAAATCAACATGAACAAACAAAACCGGAAGCTTTCATAAGAGTAGAACAAAATGCTGTAAACCATCCACAAGATCAGACCATCAAAACAACAGAACTAAACAGATGAAAGATTCCCACAAACAAAGGTCTAACCCTCTAGGGGTTATTCCTGACATAATGGATGTTGGTTTATAATATTTTTTGTTGGTTAATAATATTATTTTTAAATATTCTGCAAATAAAATTCATAAGTATTGATTTTATTTGTGTTTGATTTGCACCCCGGTTATGTTAAAACTTCTGTTGACTGCACTGTCTTATAAGCACTTTCTGATCAAGGCTGCTGTCTCTCCAGTCACTGCAGTGCAGGTGTGAACATGTTACATCAGTTCATTTGTAACTGTGGTGCGGGCAAAAATGGAGGCCCGAACGGATGCCCCAGTATTCGCACGAAAGATGAGAACAGTGCGGTGATTAGTTTTTGTGATCTTTACCTGGGGTCATTATTTATCGACTTTGTGCGGGGTATGGAGAAAGTGTTTTGTCGCGAAGAAGTGTGTATGAATGGATAGAGAAGTTCAAGGAAGGTCGCACAACCTCTAGCCATCAACATTGACAAAGTTGACAACATTGAACAGACATGTGAAATGATTGTCAAATGGACGAGTGACAGTGGATTATTTTGCAAATCACTTGAACATCAGTCATTGTTCTGCTTATGAAAGCAGCCCTATGAAGACAAAGATTTACATTCAATTCAATTTTAATTTCACTTTAATTTGTATAGCGCTTTTACCAATGGTCATTGTCGCAATGCAGCTTTACACAATCGAAAGAAAATTATGTGAAAAATGTGTATGAATCAAGATGATTAGATTAGTCCCTGATGAGCAAGCAAGGGCGATGGTGGCAAAGAAAAACTGATGGCAAGAGGAAGAAACCTTGAGAGAAAACAGAATCAACAGGGAACCAATGCTCATTTGGGTGATTTACATCTGATTAAGAATTAAATACAGTGGTGCATTTGTGGCTCATAGCTAACCCTAAAAGATTTTTGCCAAACAAAAGCTTGTAGAAAGAAAGAAAAGCTTGTTGACAGAAAGCGGTGGACAAAGTATATTGTAAATTTATCCCCCTTTTTCCGATTTTCTCCCCTAATTTAGTAGTATCCAATTCCACCCCGTCACTGGAGGCTCCCACATTAAGCTTCCACTGCCAATCAGTCGGGAGGGCCGCAGACCGACCCACGTGTTTCCTCC
>JAOVVB010000033.1:7958286-7969917 GCA_028570985.1 Heterobranchus longifilis | reverse complement strand
TTATCTTTTCTCCCTAGACGTTTCTGAAACATAAACATGATCAAACATCTTGACGTTTTTCATGTCCACATATATATATATAAATGTGGAACCATTACACTGTTTTAAACAGATGTTCAGACAGCATCACAGAGGAGCTGAATGCACTTGCAGATGATCTTCCATAAGACATTTATATGAGCTGACACGTGCCTAAGATTGTCCCTCAGAAAAAGCCAAAGAATTGTGCTCTTTTGGAACGAATTATTAACCTGGGTCAAGTGAAGAAAACAATAACATTGGGTAAAGAACCAGCCAACACATGGATAATGCTGAGATGTCATGTGTTTGAATTGGAATGTCGTTGGAAATAAATCGTGAACGACTGTGATTGAAGAAGCTCACTTAAACACCTTGTGTCGTAGCATTATTGCAAAAATCGGCACAGATATGCTTAATAATGGAACTACGAGCATTTCCACAGGATTGTGTGTGGCCATAAGAAAACCGCTTGTTAGTGAAGCTATTGTAATTGGAAAATGCCTTCAACTTGCCAAGGAGAAATGGAAAAACTTTGGAGCAATAGAAAAATAGTCTGGTGGTCTTAAGAGTTCAGATGGACACTGAATTTCATGAAACTTTAATCACTCACGTTTTGTGCATTTTTTAGTCTTGGGATGAACAACCCAGCCAGGACAGCACCTTGTTCCACACACGTTTGGCCTGTGAGTAAAACAAACAGATTATTTGATTTTTTTATTGGGTTTGTAGCTGGTTCTGATTTTGAAATCGACTTAGGTTTGACAAGTTGCTTTTCTTGTTATTGTATAATTTATTTGTTCAGCATTCACATATTAAAATAAAATTATATTTTATAAAATTATATTTTATTTTATGCATAATTAAAACAAAGGTTCAGTAAAATGTACAGAATGTTTAATGATTAACAATAAATTTTGCACTAGAGCTTTAAAACTAACAGGTAAAATATGTCCAGTGGGTATATGTACTGCACAGTGAAAATAATTTTTTAAAGCCCTACAAAGGCATTGCAGAATTATAAAATGTTCTCTAAATTGCTGGAGGTAAAAAAAAAAAAATACATTAAAAAAATCACTTTGAAGACTCAAAACATAATTTATTTTACCAAACATGTTAATTATTGCAATGGGTAAGTGTTACAGTATATCCTGATGCAACACAGAGGTATGGTTACCCCAGGATGATAATTTCCCTGTAATGATGTCATAAAATGTTTTATTTCATGTGTTAATTTGCCAATGATCACAATTTCATTTTGGTTTTATTATAACCAACCATTCACTTACAATTCATTCCTTCGCCAGAAAAATACTGACTGTTACAAAGTGGTGACACTGGAAACTCGCTCCAAAATTGTTAACAATATTGCTCCTTAAAGAAAAAATCTATATATGGCTATATCAGTGATTACTATTTCATTTGTGTACCCAGTAGAGATAGTTAGTCAATTATAATAAGTTACTACTATCCGAGCTTTATATTTAAACTAAATTATTTAACACATTGAGCAAAATCATCAGCGCTGTAATATGAAAATTTTTTTTTATATATATATATATATATATATATATATACCAAATGTTTAAGAACTTTTGACTGGCAATGTATATCCAAAAAGGTTTACAATACATAGGGTGTGAAGCAAGGACATCTACACTAAATACATACTGTAGATAATTACAATATATACCTATATAAATGACACCGCAGCATGCATTTAGGCATGTAGACATGGTCAAGATGATCTACTGGAGTTCATACTGAGCATGATAAGGGGAGACCAAGGGGATTTAAGTGACTTTAAAAGTGACATGAATGAGAATGGTCTGAAAAAAAAAATCGGGGGGAGGGGGCGGCAGCAGTTCTATGAGTGAAAATGCCTCTTTGATAACAGAGATCATAGGAGAATGGGCAGACTCGTTTGAGCTGATGGAGAGGCAACATTAACTCAAATAACATCTCATTACACCTGAGATATGCCGAAGAGCATCTCTGAATGCACAGCATGTTGAACCTTGAAGCAGATGGCCTACAACAGAAGCAGTGGGTCGCACTGCAGGCCACTCTGTCAGCATGGGCTCACAAAAACTGGACAACAGAATACTGGAAACCCATTGCCTGGTCTGATAAGTCTCCATTTATGAAGTGACATTTGGATGGTGGGATCATAATTTGGCATAAACGCACAAAAGCATTTATCCATCCTGTGTGAGCATGGTGAGCATGGTGTAAAAGCCCACAACCTACAATACTGTACCTAATACTGTTGCTGACCAAGTCCATCCCTTTATGACCACAGGATATTTCCCATGGTCCCAAGGGAATTCCCATGATATTCCCTTACACAAGTTTTTTTTAACAATAAGTTCAATCTCTACGGAATTTTTCCTTCACCTTGTTGAATCTATGCCATAAAGAATAGGGGCAGTTCTAAGGGCAAAAGGGGGTCCAATCCAGTAATAGTGAGGTATACCTAATGAAGTGGTCAGTGTGACACAATGATATCTACCCCAAATGCAGTAAATGTTTTTTTTTGACCAAATATGGATGAATTTTAGTTTCAGACTCCTACTTCCACTCACTCACTCACTCTCTCACTTATACTGCTTATCCTGCACAGCTTATCTTGGAAAGCCTGGAACATATCCCAGGGGACGCAGGGCACGAGGCAGGGTGGACAAGGTGCCAATCCATTACAGGGCACACACACTTACACACTATGGGCAATTATAAAATGCAAATTAGCCATATCTGCATGGCTTTGGACTGTGGGAGGAAACTAGAGCACTTTGAGGAAACCCATAAAGCATGGGGATGACATGTACATAAACACCATTCACATAGACCCAACAGAGAAATCGAACTCTCGACTACAGTAAATGCAGTAAATAAAGTTCATTTCAACCTAAATATAGCAATGTGCATGTAAAAGTAATCATTTCTAATTAATTTTAAGCTATGAGCAGAAACCACTGCAATAAGTCCTTGAGTGTGAGATTAACACTCCACACTGACCCCTCACCCAACACTAAACTCAGCAAGAGGATGAATGAGACCTGATGAATAAGAATGAGGGGGCCTCCGTCCATTCAGACAAGAGCTACACTTTTAACAACACTTTTTTCTTAGTGAGTAAACAGGATTTGATTAAGAGCCTTCAACTTGGCCTCTCTCTATTTGTCTAGTTGGTTTCTTGGAGAGAAGTAATTAGCATGCTAACACAAGCTCAAGAGTTCAAAAGGGAGAACCAGTAAAACCTTCCAGCAGCTTCTCATGAACTAGACCCTTCAGCAGGTTGGATTTGTGAATTGGTTGCAGTGTTCTGGTTTTATTGAGGGTCTGCCCTGCTTTGTTACCTTTGACCTGAGGATTGTATGCATAGCTAATTTGGCAGATATCTTTGAGAGAGCCAGAGAAAGTCAGAGGGGAAGAAAGAGAAAATGAGAGATTTCACAACATGTGCAGGGAATAAAGGACATTTAACACAAAATGTACCCTTATTGGTTTAGTCAAAAATAGAACACTATACATGAAGTGCAAAAACAGACACTACTCTTTAAAAAAAAATCTTATTAGAATAACTTTTTTTTGTGTTCAAACATTTGGAATAGAGCCTTAAATAGGCTAATCTAGTATAAACCCTACAGTAACTACGTAGAGCCCTTATGCTAGGCTTTGAGTTGTCACCTAAATGCTATGCAAACGATAGCCTGCTAATGTTTGCATGGCACTAAATTTATTGTCAACTTAAAGGCTTGGAAAGCAAACACGCTGAGACATTTGACATTTTCTTTCTCTTGATTTCTGAGAGTTTCCATTTGAATATGTTAGACCCAAATAATGAAGTGTTAGTGAGAAAAGCAGTCCTGAATGCGGTTTATACATAAATTAAGATGAAAACTAGCTCTTGTTCATGGCTTTTTAAACGTGGGAGTTTTAGCCTTTGACCTTTATGGAAGGAGAAAAAAAAACTATAAAGTGTTTCAAACTATAGCATGTTGAAGCCTCATGTTGAAGTGTCAAGGGATTTCTGCAGGAATGAAATTATACAGTAGTATTATTATACACAGATCTAAGAGTCTGAGACCACTGCCCTTCTTTCAAAGTTAATGCACCAATTTTCATTACAAATTCTACCCTTGAGTGAAAGGTAGAATATTTTAAATATTTACAGGAATTTCAGATTTCTTTTGGCATTTGGAAATGGACTCAAGGTGGCATGGACAAGTTTGTGCAAAACCTTGTGATACATTTTAGATCAGTAATGTCAGAACACATGCTTCAATAAAAAGTATGAGGCATGAGAAAAATCTGACCTTTTGTACAAAGCAGTGGATATGCTCAACATCACAAACTGGTTGACATTTAAATAGAATCAGAGAAATAGTGCATTCAAGATTTCGATTATTTTTCAGATTTTCAATGTAATCTCAGGCATTTGGACCTCACTCTATATGTTCATTAATTTAAGGTATACATTTTGAATAATAGTCTGTTTGAAACATTAGCTCTAGTACAAAACAAAATAATCAATGTTGTGGTATTAGATTTTAAGTCTAAACATTTGTCAGATTTTCAACAATGAAACTATTAATTCAATTCAATTTTATTTTTATAGGGCTTTTAACAATTGTCACTGTTGCAAAGCAGCTTTACACAATTAATTATTTAATTAATTTTGTATTATTTACTATTATTATCTATTAGTGTCGAGCAATTGCACACACTTATAGAAAGATAGGTTGTTGCATTATAGTTTGTATTATTTGAATTGTCTCAAGTCAACAGTAGACAGAAAAATTATATCATACAGTATTTGCTTAACACTAAACTTACAGTTCTGTCCTTTGTGTACATTTTAGGTTCACTCTGTGCTTAGTTTACCTATTTTTAGTTCCTCCTTTAAGTATTTTTTTAGGAAAGAATGATCAACAGAGTAAGGAATACACTTTGTAAATATTATTTATACCTTCTGTTTCACATGCTCCTTCTTAATCATACTTAATGATTACAAATGTATTAGTGAAGCTTGCTAAATGATGTTAGCCATGATACACAACAAAATCATCATGGATTTCACTCTGTACAAGTACAGTACTTGACATGAAGGTCAGCGATAGGCTGCAAGAGTCCTGAATCTAGGTTAAAAAGTAGAGTAATCTGCCCAAACTTTCGTTTAACATTTACAGAGTTCAGCACAGTATTTAAATGGATGCTGCTTAACAACAATTGAAGCTGCTCAAAAAATAATAAGACACACCAACAGTTTCCACTTTATGCTTAATGTCATTTAGAAAAAAGACCACACACCACTAGAACTACAGTACTGGATCTACCTTAAATACATAAAGATGACTTTCATAAATGAAAATCAAATTGAATTATTTGGAAATCACCTATATACAGTATAGCACTGTGCAAAAGTATTAAACCCCTCATTTTATCAATATTAAATTGAATTAAATTGAATTAAATGATGTAGATTAAATTAAAGAAATTGGAAAAAATGTTTTACTGCAACAGGCTGCAAAGTGCCTAAAGATAAAATTAAAAAAATAGTTGTTCATGTAAGAACGTCAGCAGCAACCTCATTTCCCCTCTCATCTGTTTCAACCACTCAGCATCCAGCATCACCAGTATACTAATTTGAATCTTGGGTTAAACTGTTCCTTTAATCAAGAATTAATCAGACAGTCAGATAATATTAGATCAAATAATACTGTGTATTAATGCATTTTACTACAAATACACATTTCTGGGCAAAAAGGCATTAAATATTATGAATTGCACACTCACCCATTTAAATCAATCTGTATTCTTGTTCTGTTTGTGCTGTGCTGGATATTTTTCAGTCCTCTTGTGTGTTTATGACCAGTAGAATTAAAGCCTGGGTTGCTCTCAGTTTGGTAATTTCCGAGTGATACCAATCCAACTGATGGCTTTTTTGTCTCTGAAGGACTGATTAATATTAAAAACACACATCCAAATGCACAAATAAACAAATTACTCCAGTGTGGCATGGTGCATCCAAACCCTGGATGCTTTTCTACCCAGATGTGAACCTAAAAGAATGAGACTAAAATGACATTACTTGTCATTTGTATCTATATATCCTTTTTATGTTGCAGGATTGTATTAGATGATGAATACTGAGGCTCCAGGCAGTGTGCTGAAGTTGCTAGGAATCTAGCAGGAGTGTGAAAGGGATAAAAGGATAAAGGGGGGGGGGGGGGGGTTGGGGGAGAACAGGCAATAGCAGTCTGTGGGCAAAAAGAACAGAGCCAATCATGTTTAAGCTTGTTATACAATGCCACACCTCCTCCCTTCAGTGCTTCAGACTATGGTTTTCCCACTCTTGCTTTTAACACACCCTCATTCAGTTTCTCCTTGGTTGAGCACCTTTGTCCATTTTAAGGGAAACTTAAAGTCAAGTATTTTAGATGAGTGTTAGGTGACGTATCAAGCTGACATCACTGAAGACTTCAAAAACAAAGAAAAACAATTAAACAGAAACATAACATGTAACTGTGTGCTCAAAATGCATTTCTCTGATTTCTCCATCTGAGCAGCATGCTGGGGAGTCGGTGGAATTGTTGCCTCACAGCACCAGGATCCTTGGTTAGATTCTGAGCATGGGTTTTTCCATTGTCCTAGGGTGTATTCCTGGCTCACACGCAGTGTTCCCAGGATCTGTACCTACCACAACCCAAACCAGGAAAAAGTGTTCATAACTGAATTAATGCATGTTATATGCAACTACCCTTACTTCATGTTGTTTTTGGTCACCATTGATAGATTTTTTTCCAGCTTTGCTCACGATATCTTTGACACTGAATGTGCAGAAGACTTTGTTTCTCTGTCAAGGAATGTTCTTTACAAGCATGTAAGCCCAAAGGATAAAAACAAACAATCTGGCAACATGATAGGTAGGTATAGTAAAGGTTCAACATGGGGTGCTTCTCATTTCTTAAACTGCTCATCCTTGTTTCCTTTCCTTGCTTCCCTTCCCTCCACACTTCCTAATCCCTCCATCTGAGGAAGCTGAGAAAGGAAGCAAAAAAAAAGAAAAAATGGAACAAGGACAGAAGGGTACTGATAAACATATTTAGCAATTGAGCTTCTCTTGCTCAGCAAAGCATCACATTACAACAACTTTAGTGAATTCACTGACCTGTTACCCAACAATATTAACTACATAACACTGAATTAACCTTAATGAAGGCATTATTGTAGGAGAACACTGCATGCTCGCTTGTTAGAGTTTTAGCCTAAATAAGATAAAGCAATGCTTATTAACCTACTTTCATCTAATGATTTTATTTGTAAAATAATTAAATTTTAAATGTAAAATTAATCGAATAAAATTTTTTTAATTAATGCGATTTATTTTGGAGTTGTGGTTTTATTAATATATCATCTATGGCATTTTATGTAGAGTTGCAACTTTTGTACTGTAGGATTATGTTATGCACTACAACAAAACTACTTTATAAGACACTGGTGTATATTGACTCTTGAAGATATTGCCGCATTTTAAGAATAGGTACATCCTTAAAGGTGCGGACATCCAAGTCACAGGCAGAAGGAGGTAGTGGCAATGAAACAAGTGATCAGCTTAAATACACATTTGAGAAGGATTCAAAACGTCTAAAACCTTCCACAAGATTTAGTTATTCTAAAAAAAAAAAAACTAAATATTGCCATCTAGAGGTAACACAACATCAACGCAACTTCATATATCTTCCATTCATTCATTTATCTTCAATACTGCCTATCCAAAGCAGGGTCGAGCCTATCCCAGGAGACTTTGGGCATGAGGTGCGGTGTGGGGGGGGTGTACACACACAATTGGCAAATTTGGGAAGGTCAATTAGCCTAATCAGCATGTCTTTGAACAATGGGAGGAAACTGGAGCACCCGGAGGAAACCCACCAAGCATGGGGAGACATGCAAACTTGTCTCACAAATATAGACTCAAGGCGGGAATCGAACTCTCAAGTCTGGAGGTCCAAGGCCACAGTGCTAACCACTACAACACTGTGCAGCACTTCTTATAACAATGTGCAAATATTCAAATAAGAATCTGGTAAATGTTGGGTCGTATATTTTGTACATAAAATTGCCAGAAAAGTTAACACTGACTGAAGTCCCCATGTCCATTGCCAAAAGCACCTACAATGGGTATGCAAGCAGCAGAACTTGACCATGGAGCAAAGGAAGAAGGTGTATGATTATTATACATCATGTGGATAGCCAGGTCTCTACCTGAGGAAGAGATGATGCCAGGATGCACTATGGGAAAAAGGCAAACTGAAGGAGGCATAGTGATACTTTGGGCCATGTTATGTTGGAAAACCTTGGGTCCTGACATTCAAGTGGATGGTTGTAGACCAAGTGCACTCCTTCATGGCAGCAGTATTCCCTAATTGGCCTCTTTTAACAGAATAATGCGTCTGACGAGTATGAAAAAGAGTTCAGGATGTTTGCTTCATTTCCAAATTCCCCAAATCTTATTGAGCATATATGGGATGAGCTGGACAAACTACAGTAGTTTGATCCATGAATGCCCAAAACTTGTAACTTACAGGATTTACGACATCTGCAGCTAACATCTTGGTTCCAAATACCACGGGACACCTTCAGAGGTCTTGCAGAGTTCATGCCTCAAGGGGTCAGAGATGTTCTGGCTGCCAAGGAGAACCTACTAAATAATATGCAGATGGTTTAAATATAATGGCTGTTCAGGTCTTAGTGTTGGCACTTAATTACAAACAGCTGTATGGGTCCACAATTTATTCTGTAATAAACCAAAGGTTTTATCATGGAAGTGCATTATGCAACACTTAGTTGCGGTCCACTAATTTGATTGGTGAAGTGTTGTTCCAAGAATACCTATATTTTCTAAAAAAAAAAAAAAAAAAAAAAAAAAAGCTTTGGGTCGTTTCACTATGTGTACCACTCTGCTTATAAGTGTCCCCATGTGAAATTTTACTTCCTATTTTAAAACCTTTACAAGTCCACCTGTGCCAAAAATGACCTGACCTGAGAGATAGCATTGGGTCAAGATACAGATTTGGGGAAGGATACCATAACATTTCTGCAGCATTGAAAGTGCCCAAGAGCACAATAGGCTCCATCATTCTCAAATGGAAGAGATTTGAAACAACCAACAGTCCTCTCAGATCTCTTCGCCCAACCATACTGAGTAATCGGGAATGAAGGGCTGTAGTCAGAGAGGTAATCAAGAACCTGAGGGGCACTATAAATGAGATTCTAAGTTCCCTTGTGGAGACAGGACAGCCCTACAGAAGGAAAACCATCAGTCCAGGACTCCACCAATCAGGCCTCTATAGTAGAGCAGCCAGACAGAAGCCATTCCTCACTAAAAGGCACATGACAGCCTGCCGTGAGCTTGCCAAAAAGCCCCTGAAGGACTCTCAGCCTCTGAGAAGTAAAATCCTCTGGTCTGATGCCACAAATGTTGAACTATTTGGACACAATTCCCCAAGCCATGTGTGAAGGAAATCAGGCACTGTGCATCACTTTATTAAAACCATCCGTTGGGGTCAACCACAGTGGTGGCAGCTTCATGCTATGGGGATGTTTTTCTGTATTCTGTTAGACTAGAATATAGGGGAAATTAATGCAAAAAAAATACAGCAAACCTTAAGTGAAAACCATCTCTAGAGTCCTTAGGATGTCGGGCTGGGGCAACAGTTCACATTTCAACAAGACAACAAAGCAAAGGAGAGAGCCAATAAAACACAAGATTGGCTACAGAACAACTCAAGTCCTGGAGCAATGTGAATGAGACTCTTTAGAGATAACCTTAAAATTACTGGGTACCAAGGCATGCCAAGATTATATCATCATTCCTAAGCAGACTTGAGGGTGTCATTGATGCCAATGTTGCTTTATTAAGCAGGTATTAATTGATGGGTCTGGATATTTATGTAAATAGAATTTAGTAGAGTAACAAAACACTCAAAACACCAGTATTTATTTCAACTTGTGGAGTATTGTGTGTAGCATGAAAAGGAAAAAGTTGAATTATTGCATGCTAAGTAATACAAGTACATGCTACTTAGGTAACATCTGTTAAAAAATAATTCATTAAATTTTTATAACTTTTAATTTGCTGAATTTGTGCCCAGAGTTTCTGTCAACACCGTGAGGCATTTCTAAAAAAGTAAATAAAGTCAGGCAGTCTTATGGTCAATCGAAACTCGAAGGGCCCCTTCATGTATCCCTGTTTGTTCTATAACCTGTTCAGCTGCTCAGGTTCTTGTAGGTTCTGAGATTGAATCTGCTGTGTTCACAACCATAACGTCTGTCTTAAATTAAATTATATTAAATTTGGGGTAATTTTTAGTAAAATTAATTAATTTAGAAATTTAATCTTGCAAATTATGCAAAGCAAACTGGATCCCACATATTTAGTAGTTATCTAGCATAATGTGGAATTTTCTCAATACCGTCAAGAAATTCATCTGACTTATTGTGTCACAGTATTGTGTCACAGTGTTGACAAATACTGTCAAAGTAGGTGTATTTCATTATTTAAAATACTTTGTACAATTCATTTAGAAAAACATTAACAAAAACTAATTTCCTGTTAAAATTTATTTATTGTTTTGTTTAAAGCATGATTCATTGCTTTAAAAGGGCACACACTGCAGGCAATTTGGGAATTCCAATTAACCTAATCTGCATGTCTTTGGACTGTGGGAGTAATTTGGAGTTCCAAACCCACCAAGTATGGGGAGAACATACGATCTTCATGCACTGAGACCCGAGGCTGGGCTCGAACACAGAACCTGAATGAACAAGGCGACCTGCAAATGGAGTGTGCGGTCAACTCGCTGCCGTTCCTCACGCTGCTCCAATGTTTCAGCAGCCCTTACTTCTGCCTGTTGCATGTGCCTTTCACTGTTAAAAGGTGCTGTACTCAAACACCGGCACCTGATCCACTAAGAGCTGCATTTTATGCATTTGGCCACTAGTGATGGGTCGTTCATGAACGATTCGTTCTTTTTAAACGAGTCTTTAACGTGACTCAGAAGAGCGAGTAGTCTCAGAGAGTGATTCGTTCATTTTTTACTGGGCGCGCATGCGCAAAGCATCGCAAATCCTATGTACAGTAGGTTATGCACAGGAAACAGAAATGAGTAGTTACCTTTGAGTCTTTTGGTCTGAATCGCTCGTTCTTTTGTCACGTGGCTCCCATAGACGCTATGCAGTGCAGTACACAGGTAACAGAATTGAACGTTCTCAATGAAGCTTCTAATCCGAGTCGTTCGTCCCTTTGTCACATGACTCCCATAGACGCTATGCGATGCAATAGATTCAAAAGAAAGAATGACTCTGACCAGAAGATATAAGAGGTGAGCTACTCATTCTCTTTGTCAATAATAAATATTAGCTGCATTGTAATATTTTCATTAATGGAACTATAGCCAAAATTTGTGTATGTGGACGTGTTGGGGGTCTATTTATTAAAAATTTAACATTTTATTTTATTTCTTAACAAAAAAACGAAATGAACTAAATGACTCAAAAAAAAGATTTGTTCATTTTGATGAACGAGATTCAAAGAACCGAGTCACTAAA
>JAOVVB010000033.1:7919693-7941616 GCA_028570985.1 Heterobranchus longifilis | reverse complement strand
ACACGCATACAGACACAAAATAAAATATGTTTTACACACACACACACGTGGTCAGTGTTATAGTAAACAGTACACGCATGCACGGATGTTGATTATACTAGTAAGTGACTCGCACTAAGACCCAGCAGCCTCCGCTATGTATCTTTCCTCTACCCCCGCTGTTTTTTTTTTCTTTGCTCCGCCCTGTCTATGAGGCGCCGAACTCTGCTAGCATCAGTGCGCGAGACCAAGTGTGTTCACTCCGCTCTGCGCTCAACTAAAGTTTTTTTAATAATCAAATGTCTCCGCAACGCGCGACACAACGAATTAATTATGAAATTCGTTGCCAACTCTTTTAGTAATCGATTTTTATCGATTTTATCGATTCGTTGTTGCAGCCCTATTCTCAACCCATTGTGATGAGATAAAAGGGATAAAAAATAGATTATATTCGGAGACATGAATCAAATGATCCTAGATTGAGATGCACTTAATGTAAGGCAAATATTTATTATACTCGGTTTGAGTGGTACCTGGCCGATACTTTGGCAGCAAAAGCAAAGTAAAAAATGCCAGATCGCTTTGATAGTGTCATTTTTTATCTTGTTCATCAGTGGTAAGGGCTATGATAGAATTACCACTGCATCAATGATATCTGAGCAGTGCAGCTTTCTCAGCACAGTAGTGACCCTGACGCTGTTATTTCGTGCTGCTCTGGCATCAGTGTCTACTGAACCGAGCTGCAAAACGTGCATAACATAAATGTAAACCTGTGAAGTGACCTGATAAAATAGCCAATGAGTGTAGTGACAAGGTAGCAGTACCTAATAAACTGCCAACTGAACAGTAGCTTCTTTTTTACTTTTTCTTTCATAAGTGTGTCTATCTTAAACCTGTCTTTCCTTTTCATCTACTTTCTCAGCCAGACATCTCTGTTGCCACAAAACAGATGGGGATATGTTTTGTGATGATTATTCACAGTGTTGAACACATATCAACTAGATGTTGGTGTAATCACGCTTTCAGAAATTTCACCTTATTTTCCAAATCCCAATAGCTTTGCCCTTTCACAAAGCAGAACTTGGGAGGAATTTCCCAAGCACACTCCCTTGCAATAATTTTTTTTTTTTGGACATTGTACTGCATTCTGCTGTCTTTTATTATTTATTCTTGTTAAGACGTGTAAAGAAATGTTCATGGCGTTTGCTTAACCTGTAAAGAGTCCATTAATGGTGCAATATTAAGAGCTGTTTATATTTGATTAGTTATCCACATATATAATTGTGCTTTATGCACTATTTAATGCGTACATAAATGTCTAGTGCCAGGATGTTCAGGTCACCCTACATCTTTTGCTCTTGTCTTGTAGTCCATTTGTGGAATCTCTGATGGTGCTGCATGCTCTGTTACATAGAGAAAGCTGTAGCTGCCCAATGAAAAAAATTCTCTGAAGTTTTAGGACTTTGTTTTAGTATTATTACTTTTCCCCTACATTTTTCTCACTAATTTAGTCGTATCCCATAGTGTAACACACTAAGAGGAAAGTGCCAATCTGCTCTCTAGGCTCACGGCCACCGAGGGCTGTAGTCTCACACAGGAATGAAACTCCTGATTTCTTGATAATGGGGCAAGCATGATTCCTTTATGCTATTTGGGAGACTGGTATTAATAATCCTTACGATACTTGCGGTACTTTGTGGGCTTATTGAATAGTGATGGGGCTAATTGAGTGTGTTTGTGGTTATTCAGCTTAATACGCAATTCATATAATAATAATAATAATAACAACAACAACAACAACAATATTATTTTAGTTATTTGTCACATGTGCCTTATAGCATAGGGAAATTATTCTTGCCTATCCCAGTTAGTAAGCTGGGGCCAGACCCAACACTCTCTGACCAAAAAAAAAAAATTTGTTGGAGAGTGCTGTAAGCCAGGTGTAACAATTTCATCCCAAAAGAGATGGCAGGGAAAAATCGTTTCAGTTACATATCGTTTTTTTTTTGTGTGGCAATCAATACGTTTGCATTTGAGATCTTACATGTGATACGCTCTAAAGTGTTCACACATGGGCAGGCAGCACAGCGTCCTGTGTAGTAGGAGCAAATTATTTGCTGAGTTTATTTCGGATTGTAACAAACACTAAAAAAAAAATATTGATTGGGACATTTCTAAAGTTGTGATATGTATAGACTTGGAATACAAATCAGATTTTCAGCTAGGTATCGTGATATCGTATCGAGTCAACCCTGGTCTACTACAGCCAGTTAAATAGAGAACGATGATAATAATAATAATAATTAATGATGTCGATGATGATGATGATGCATCGAGTACAGTAAGATCAGGCGTTATTCCCAATCTTTGATATGTGATAAATCTTAGTCTTAAATAATCTGAATGAGGTATTAGTGTTTGTTAAACAGCTCTTGGTTATGCGCTCAGACTGTGTCATCTTGTATTGTTTTTAATGGTGTAGTGCGGTGTAGCATTGTGCGATTGCAAATCTTCATGGAAACTGGTGTGAGTGCATGCAAGCATGCGCGACAGTGCATGATATTTATTTTTAGTTCTTCATTTACTCTTTAACCACACCCCACCCCAGTCACACAGTCCATCACACCATCAGTCACTTTGATTCTTTCTTCAGTTGCTTTTTCTTTCATTCTTTGGTGCAAATGTTATTAAACCCCTCATATAAAACTTCCTGTGGCACAAAACTGATTGAGGATGACTGGTTCTTTCCTGGCTGCTCCGATCCAGCATTGGCCAATCGGCAGCGGGAGTTGGAGGAGGAGTTGGCTCAGGCTCGAGGGCTCCGTCCACAAAAGGGCAAGAAGACGGGAAGCTCCGCCCCCCGCAACCTGCAGGTATGAGCAGTGTCCCAATATTAGTGCAGACTCGTCAAGAAATTTGGTATATATTTATCAGCAGCTCTTTGTTAATTACAGTTTTACTTAATAAATAAAAAAAAAAAAAGGAAAACATGCGTTAAGTAGAAGGCCTTATTTTTAATAAGTAACTGGTGTTGTGCTCTTAATTTTCTGCAAGCATATTAATAATGTTTGTCATATGTACATTTTATTTCTGGTTGCTGCTTGATGGAAATATTATTTCTTAAATAAATGATTGAATAAATCAGTCAACTGATGATTAGCTGATTCATCTGTTTGTTTATTAATCTACAGAATTATCCACAGCTTCCTTTTGTAAGGGTGAAACATGCGTTGTTAAAATATTACATTAATAATCTATTAATTGTTATTTGACAGTCTGATAGAATTATGCTGTCAATCAATTTTTTCACATTTATATAAAATCTAATCAATATGTTAATCTAACATGTATTTAAGAGTACTTACTTTGTTGTTTACTAGTACATTCATAAACTTCTGTTTTGTCCAAAATTGATGGTCCTGAATAGTTCTGTATTTATATTTGGATGTAGTAGTGAGTATTAGTATATCTAATAAATAATGCGTGTCTAATAAATACATGCTTTTAAACAATGATTGACCTGGTGCTGTTTTAGGAGGACTTTGAGTTCAACAATACGTCATCTTTCACCGATTCCCACAATCCCTCTGGCAGCATCACTCCAATGGAAGGGGAGAACATGGGAGGTTGGTGGCCCGAATTCACTGCCTCAAACACAGGTGTGAAGCACACTAGACGGTTCAGCCTGGCATGCGCACTCCTCATAGTTTAACATCCTTAATTACTGTTTTTGGGTAAGACGTGTACAAGTGCTCATGTTCATAAAGATTTCTAACTGCTTATAAGTTCTGTAATTTGGTTATTTAACTATGAAAGTAGCACTTAATTTGATGACAAAATCAAGTCATTTTATCTATTTTCTATCTTTTATCTAGCTATTAAGTATTAATTAACTATTAACTATTGTTAACATGATCACGTTGCAGTTCTATATTGCTTTGTGCGTCATTGTTAAAAGTTCCAAATTTGAAAAGTTATTAGCTGTTATTCTTTTTCTTCTTCTTCTTAATATTATTATTATGAACATGGGCTTTATATTATGTCTTACTTTTTTTCCTCCTCATTTGGCAGTATATTTATCACACCTCACTCAATCCTATTCAAACATATTTTTTATATTTTTATCTTTTTCTAACCCATCAGTCAAACCACTGCAATGGTCTCTTTTTGTTGACATATTTTTTGCAGTTTCATTTTATTTTGTAGATTTTTTGGAGCATGTGCGTGCTGGATGAACTGCCTAGTCTTGGTTCTGTAGGCTGTAGTCCATGTTGAATGCCCTTAACAGATTTATTTTTTTTGTGTAATGATGTTGGTGTGTCTTGCCTCCGTCTGTGGTAAGTGTTTACTTTTCAACCATTTGTGTTTTTTGTAAATGTGTTGAAAGTTGAGGAATTTTCTGTATGCATTAATGCATTTAAATATATACACTGCCTGGCCAAAAAAAAAAAAGTCTGTTTCATAAGGGTAAAATTTTTTGGCTTGACTGTCCCAACACATTAAAAAAACTGGATTAATGGTGCTGAACAATTAGCTTGGTCAAAAAGCAATTGGACTCTTCATAATCCTGCATTGAGATATAAAGTAACATTTCTGTTACATTTGTTTTCCATTAATTAGTTTTGAGATGATCTGTATTTGATTTTTTTTTTTTTTTAGAGGGTCTGAGGTCTGTTGTGGAAGAATTGGAGCTTGAAAGAAATCAGCTACAGGAGCAAATCCTTGGACTAGAAGAACGATGTCAGGACTTGGAAGAACGGCTGCAGTTGCAGGCTCGCATTGAGTCTCTACAGGTACACTGTATTTCTGTATTATGTTCGTACATGGCTTTATTTAAAAAAAATATTCATTATAAATAAGGATTTCGCAAGGGCTGTTAACTAGTCAGTTATAGCAGAATAACAGAACTGATTTACTGAATATAAGAAGAAAAATATCACAGTCTAAAATGAAAAAAAAAAGATTCAGGTGTGGAGTGTGTAGCAGTTGGAAAGATGTGATAGGATAGGTATACAATTTAGGCAGCGATGCTAGGCTTTCTTCTTTCAATTACTGTAGGCATATACATAAAATACATAAAGGATTTCTGGAAGCCTGTACATTTAACAGCAGGTCATGATGATTTTCACACTTTTTATCATCTGGACATGCAAGACAAAGAGTAGTACTATAGTGTCCTGTGGATTTCTAAACGTGTGCATTATTTAAAAACATTGACAGTTTGTATGGACAGCACTGAAAATGTTTTTGCTAAAAGTGCTTAGACCACCATTTATAGTTATGCTTATGCGCTTCATTCCATATCTGCTGAATAATGAATATTACTTTTACAATTAAAATGACTTGTGAACAAATTAAAATGATATAATCACTGAATACATTTTAAGATTTATTTTTTTTGCATCTCCTTATCTCAACGTTACTAAATAAATATTACATGTTGCCTTGTCTTTAAAAGCTATTAAAACCTAACAAGCCTTACTGATTTATAGATCTATAGTAGTATTAGACGCAATTGAATGCTTTTACTGAACCATCGCAAATGATAAATTTGTGTCTATCATGTGCAAATAATGTCAACTGCTTTAATCGCTGTTAATTATCCAGCCCATCTCTGATTTCAAAGTCTTCACTTTACATGTGCTCCATCTTTATTTATTTATTTATTTATTTATATAGTAAAGAATATTCTGAAAAACCTGGACATCAAATAATAAGCACATTTTTATTGGACTGTTTGTCAAAATAATAATAATAATAATAATAATAATATTAAGTCTATGTGACATGCTATTTTTACTCCCAGAATTCAATTGCACATCACAGAGCAAACATAAAATACTCATCCAGCAACTTATTAATGATTGTAGTCCCTAATTTTATTTATGAATCTCTATATTTCTTATGTTTATTAGGAAGGTAGCAAAAACAGTCTTGATGTCTTTCATATTTGTCATAGTTTGACTGAAACCAGTGCTGCTCAGGGAGCGAAAAAAAAACTGCTGTAGCAGCAGTAGCTTTTAAAAAACAGCAACCAGTTAATAAATTCCAGATTTAAATTTTATTACTAAATAGGTTTACTGTATCATTATGTTTTTGGCAGTAATACTCATAAAACTGCAATAAATCTTAAGAAACTCCTAGGTGTTAAAAAAGCATTATACATGTTTTACAGTATATTACATGCAATTACAGTAAAATGTTTTTTTTGGTGCTGCATTTTTGCATATAGTGTTCTTTTTCTGAATGACAATTTTTGTCCCTTGTTCATAATTGGTCATTCAGTAATTCGCATGTGCTTATTCCAAGAACTTTGTAATACGTCCTTCTAACACAGGTGACCTTCGATGTAGATGAAGGAGGTTGGCCATTTTGGGTTTCTCAGGTGTGTGTGTGTGTACTTTGTGTATGCGTGTTACACATGGTGTCATTTAACCGTGTCATTGTGGCTTGGTTGGGTTTGTTATACTCACTTCTCCTGCATACGTTTGGGTTTGGGTGCTTTTTGCAAACTAACTTGCAAGTAAAAATGTCTGTTTTCTTCAATAACCTTCAGCATTTTTACTTTTTTGTATTCCAGAATGAATCTGAGAAACTTCAAGCTCAGCTTAGCAGCCTACGCAGTCAGCAATCAAGAGATGCTGAAAAGCATCAGCTCCTTGTTACAAGTTTGACTGAACAACTCAAAGGGTAATTTCTTCATTTGACTCAGATATTTGATAAATTTCCATTTTTGTTGACTTGTAGCATATCCATGGAGTTACATAAACACAACATATGTTTAATATATCTGGCCACGTCTAGTTCTTACCTTCCCCTTGGAGCCATGGGCAATTCATAGCCAACTCCAAAACTGCAGCTCTTGTAGGATGTTCTTGTTGGTTCCCATGACCTACCAAAATGGCCCAACAAAGGAAAACGGGCATAGACAGGCATGGCTCACTTAAACACATAGGGAGTGAAGTCTCCCCAATCCAATTGAAAAGCTACTAGAGCTCAAATAGCTGAAAAGGTTAATGTTGGTTCTCACAAATGTCTGTCAGAACATATAATAGAAAACACAGTTTTAGTGACAAAAGTGGGTCCTACTCAATATTATGCAGGTGTGTGTGTGAGTGTGTGTGCATGCCATTGTTATATCCGAATACTACAAGAAAAAATGTTGTCTTTTATTCATTTTTTTTCATTCTGTAAATCAGGCTGAGCAGCACACAGGAGTGTCTTGAATCGTCTCTGATGGAAAAAGAGCACACACTGGCTCAAACATCAGAAAAACTAGAGCTTATCGACAGCCTGAGAGATGCACTAAAAGAGAAGGAGGTGCAACACAAAGAAGTTACTGATAAACTACTACAGACTGAAAATAATGTGAGTAATGCTATAATTTTATAACCTTTACATTTGAAATGTTAACTTTTAAGTGGTGATAATGAGTAAAGGAGGTTTTCTTTAACCAGCTGACTGAAGTGACCAAGAAGTGCAGTACATTTGAGAAGCAGTGCATCGAAATGAAGGCAACAGTTGCAGAGCTCATGCAGAAGCTTAATGTGCTGAAGGAGAAGGTAAGTGATGTCTAAAGAGTGATGTAAGCAATTCCACTTGATTTAGGATGCAGACTAAATATGTCTTTATCTTAAACTAGAACTACTGTTTATATTAAATCACTGCTGTTTTCTTGGTGTGAAGCATTCAGCTTGAGAAATAGTTTAGGTGATATCTAATGACTTTTTCTGTTTTTAATTATGAATTTTCAGACGCAGAGACAAGAAGCTACAATTGATTCATTGCAGAGCGACTTGGATCAGACCAGTGATGAGCTGGACAAGCTAAACACCACACATTTAGAAGAAAGATCACAACTTATTCATGATCTCCAGAGGTGTGAACGAGAAATTGACAGCCTTAAAGACGTTATTGCAGACAAGGACAAGGAAATTTCGTCTCTTTCCGGCAATATGGTGGAATACGCAGACCAAATTCAAGAGCTTAAACAGGAGATAAGACATAAAGAGGAAGATTTAGTTCGTATTGAGAGAGCTCTGGTTAAAGCAGAACAGGAAGCGCAAATTATTAAAGAATTGCAGTCTTCTGACCAGCATTCCCTTAATGTGAAAATAGCTGAGCTCATGGAACAACTTAGGGTCACAGAGAGTGATCTAAATGAAGCCCGAAAAGAGAGAGAGTCAAAAACAAATAAAATTAAGGAACTGCTTAATCAGCGGGAAGAAGACAAGCTGTCGATACAAGATCTCAGCATGGAAATCCAGAAGCTGAATACAAATCAGAGTGCTCACCTTAGCGAATGCGAAGCTCAAATTTCATCATTAAAGGAACAAATGCTTGCTGCTACTCAAAAACTTCAAGACTCCGAGGTCGTTCTTGCCCAGTTAAAGGAAACCAAAGATTCCAACGCCAAGCTAAAAGAGCAGTTGCTTGACCGGGAACAGACTTACGAGAAGGAGATGAAGACTCTCAGGGAAGAACGAAACAAGCTGCTGGCAGAGGTTACAAAATATAATAACGAACTTCAGTCTCTATCCAGTCAGCTTCAAGAACAGGTCAAGTGCCAGGAACAGGTCAAGCTAGGGGTTGAAGAGAAGCTGGAGACAATAACGTCACTTGAGGAAAAGCTTAGGAAGGTACAGGAAAAGGCAGAAGAAGAAAAGAACATACTGCAGAAAGAGTTGGATGCCAGAATAAACACTATTTCAGAGCTAGAAGTGAAGTTGGAATCACTTAAGGATGACAATCTAGTGCTTCAGAAATCTCTTGAGGAGAATTCACAGACTCAAAAACACCTTTTGCAACAATCCCAGGATGAAATGGATGTGGTGAACAACCAGAATGTCAGTTTGCTGGCCCAAGTGGAGGAACTCACCAAAGAGATTCACATTCTTAAGCAGGGAATTGAGAACAAGGTTCAGTCGCTGCAACAAGTTTTAGAGGAGAAAGACATGCTGCTAAAGAGAACTGCAGACCTTGAGTCGCAGCATGTTGAAAATGGAAAAATTTTAGAAGACCTGATTAAAGAGAAGGAAAAGCTCAATGATAAGGCTACAGAGCTTGAGCAAAACAAACAGTCTATTTCTGAACGTCTTTTGGAGAAGACAAGTGAGTTTAGTCAGCTTAAACAGTCAATGGAGAATAGTACAGAGTTGGTGGGTCGTTTACAAAGCCAAATCGAAGCTTTGAATGCTCAGGTTGACCAATTAAACTTGAAAATATCAGAAAATGAGATGGCTCTGGGTGAGAAAAATATACAAATAGACTCACAGCGGAGTCAAATTATGCAGCTGCAAGAGACTTTGAATTCAGGACAATTGGAAAAGGATAGCCTTTTACAGCAACACTCTTCTCAGTTCACTTCATTACAAAGTGAGCTTGTACAACAAAAGGACCTTTTTTCAAAGCTTTGTATTGAGTGTGATTCCCTCAGGGAAGAATGTGCACAGCTCCATCAAAGCCTTGAGGAGAGAAACGCAGCTCTCAGTGATAAGACTCATGAATGTCAAACCCATACAAATGAACTGCACAAGAGGAATGCGTCTCTTGCTTCTCTCAGCAGTCAGATAGGGACCATGAATGAGCTTAATGCCAAGCTTGAGACTGAAAATGGTGACATTAAAAAGTCCCTAGAAGAGTTACTTGCTAATAACAAGAACCTTACTGAAGAAATTACTCTGAGGCAGGCTAATATTATTGAGCTTCATAATAACATTCAGGCACTAAGCACACAAAACCTACAAATAAGAGCATTATATGAGAATAAAGAGAAGGAGCTAGCCGAGCTTACTCGTGTTGTGTCTGAAATAGATAAAAAGACAGCAAAGACCCTGGAAGAGAAGGAGAACCTTGCTTCTCAAATCTCTATCCTTAATGAGCAAAATAGTAACATTCAGAAAGAGTTAGCAAAGGAAAGAAGCTTGTTAAATGACAAACTGTCTGGATTAGAGATGCAGCATGCAGAAAACCGTAAAATTATAGAGGGCTTGCTTAAAGATAAAGAAGATCTTAGCGAAACAATAAAGCAAAACCAGAAAACTGTCCTTGAAAAGACCACTGAATGTGAATCTCTCTCAAGACAGCTATTGGACAGCAAAGAGTCCATAAACCAATTGAATGAGCAGCTAAAGATGTCAAATTCTCAGTTTAACAGTAGCTTTGCTGAAAAAGACCAAGTAATTTCAGAACTACGCAAACAGCTAGAGGGTTACCAGGACCAGCTTACTCAGCTGCAAGAAACTCTTTCATTACTTCAGGAACAGGGTAGTGCTCTTAAATCAGGACTTCTGGAGAAAGATGCTGTTTTGCAACAGCAGTTTAAGGAGTGTTCTTCCTTACAGTGTGAGCTTAATCATCATAAAGAGCTTTACACTAACCTCCAAACTGAGAACGAGAAGCTCAAGGGGCAATGTTTACAACTGTTCCAGGATTTGAAAGCTAAAGAAAGCGAATGCTGTAACCACACTGACGAACTCAACAAGAAAAACGAGTCACTCGTTTCCCTTAGTAGTCAGTTGGCAACTACAAGCGAAAATGTTGCAAAGCTCCATTCGAACAACGAGCATCTTAAAATTTCTTCGGAGGGGCATTTGGCAGAAAGCGCAACGCTGAAAGAGGAACTGACTCAAAAGCAAGTCGAGCTGGTAAATCTTCAAGATAATATTCAGGCACTAAATGAGGCAAATAGTACAATGAAAGCTGAACTTCAAAAATCAGTGGGGGAGAGTTCCACAAGGCAAGAAGAAATCTGTGCTCTTAAAGTTCAGTTGTCTAGCAGGGATGCTGATTTAACGCATCTGACACAAGAGCTAGCTGCCGAGCATTCCAAAACTGAAAACTTGGATCTGGAAATGCAGCATAAAGAAGAGTCCTTTAGACAACAGGAGATGTTCTTGAGTCAGTTACAGGTCAGGTTTGAATCTGGTGAAGATCAGATCAGCAAGAAAATGGAAGCCATTGCTGAGCTGCAGAGGGATGCTCAGAACTTGCAGAGATCACTGCAGGAGAAAGATGTCTTATTACTCAAGAAAGATCAAGAGATGACTCAGTTGGGTGAAAGGCTAACAGCAGAACTTGAGGCGTCTAAAGCACGAATGAAATCTGACATGGATGTCATCTCTAAATTACAAGGTGACTTGGAGATATTACTTCAAAAGAATGATAGCCTCAGTGCTACTCTAGCTGAAAAGGAAGCTCTATTGAGAAATGAATTAGAGAAGCAGCAGAGCATGAAGGCTAATACTGCCAAGCTTGAAGACACAATTTCCCAATTGACTTGTGAAGCACAGGGCTTATCCTCAGAGATTGCCCAACTCAAGGCCATACTAGTTGTGAAAGACCAGACCCTTCTTGAGGCAACATCTAAACATTCTGGAGAGGCCAGCAGCCTAACTGAAATCATGAAAGTCAAAGATTTAGAAAATGACCACTTAAAACAAGAGTTTATCAAACTTAAAGAATCGTTTTCATTATTGAACAGCAGTCATGGTGAACAGTCTGAGGAGGTATCAAGACTAAAAACAGCCCTGGAAGAAAGTCATTGCACTGTGATTGACCAAACTAAAGCTCTTCAGGATCTTCAGAGGAAGACGGATGAGGCTGCCTTGTTCAAGAGTCAGTTTATGGAAAGCACAGAACTAGTATCTGAGCTACAGAGTCAAATTAAGGGACTCAAGGAGGAGTCCGCAAGGTTTTCCATAGCAAACGAAGAGAAGCAAAGTGCCTTAACAAACCTTCAAGATAAATTTGCTTATCAAAAAGAAGAACTTCAAGAAACAAAGAATCTACTGTCCCAAAAGAACGAAGAATTGCTGAATCTCAACCAGATGATAAGTGAGCGAGATGGACAAATTCACACCCTTAAACAGGAGTCATTTTCATTGCAGAACGAGATCCAAGAGTTGCGATTGTTTACTGCTGAAGTTTCAAAACAAAAGGATGATGCATTAGTTGCACAGCAAATGAATGCTAGCTCCCTAACTGTAGAAATCGAGAGATTAAAAGAACAGCACCTTCAAGTTGCAGCCCAGGTCAATTCCCTGACTGAGAACCTTGAGCAGAGGGAACTGGCTCTTCATGCTATTAATAGTCAATACACTGCTCAGGTAAAACATACAGAACATGCCATGTCAGAGGTCCAAAAAATGAATGAGTTGTGCAACAAGCTGCAAGAGGAAATCCGTTTGACCAAGCAGGAGCTGGATAGAGTCAACAGTGAAAGGACACAAAAAGAAGAGGAGGTCCATAAGTTAGTTCTGGAAAAAGAAGAGTTTAGTAGGAATTACAGTTTTGAGATTCGGAGGACACAGGAACAGCTGCAACTCCAAAGTCAGCAGCAAGATGGTAGCATGGAGAAAATGAAGACAGAGATGGAGCAACTCCAGGTCCAGGTTAGTGCCAAAGATGATCTTATCACCGGAATGAAATCCGAAGTTCAGAGAGTTGAACAAACTCTTCAGGAGTCTGAAAAAGAGTGGCTTTCAGTTCTTGATAGGGAAACACAGGCTAAGAATGTCCTTGCTGAAAAGCTTCAAGAAATCGAGAATGAACTGATGTCCAAAGACAGTAAAGTTCATGCTCTGAAACAGGACCTAGATCTTTTGAATGAAAAGTTAGCAGAAGCCACACTGGCTATTGAACAAGGCTCAGAGAGTCTTAAGGAGAAAGAATTGGATGCTTTAAGGAGTCGAAGCAAATTAGAGGAGATTGTATCCACTATTCAAGCAAAAGATAGGGAAAACATTGAATTAAGACAAGCTCTACATGATAAGCAAATAGAGCTCAAGAAATTAGAAGACAGTCTGGAGTATGCTCAGAAAGAGGTATCCCGTTTAACACTGTCTATATCAGATAAAGAAGTGGCTTTCAGAGAAGAAAGGGTTTACTTGCAATCTACAATTGATAAACTGCAAGAGGACAATCAGTCTGAAGTATTTTATTTCAAGCAGGAATTAGATAAGTTAAATCAGGAGCTTGAGCAAAAGCATGTGGAGGGCCTACACAATAAAAGTGAGAGTGAAGGCAAGATTGCCTTATTGTCAGAAAGTATTAAACATCTTGAGGAAAAACTCAGGACAGAAATCCAACAATCTGAAATTCTTAAAGAGGCTAGTTTGAAACACAGTGCACTCATTCAAAAGAAAGATGATGAAATAAGTTGTATAAGCATTCAGATCAGTCAGCAAAAAGAATTACTTGCTGCACTCAGCCAGCAGTTAAAAATGAGGGATACATCAATAACACAGGTGGTTGCATCTGCCTCAAATGAAAGAATCAAGCATGAGGAGCAGAAAAGCAGACTGCTTTCACAACTGGAAGAGACAAAGGGATGTCTGTCTCTCCACGAAAGTCGAATGGAAAATATTCAATCAGAAAACAAGGCTTTGGTGAAAGACAATGATGAACTTAAATTAGAAATTTCCAAAATAACTAAAGAAAAAGAGGCCATGAAGAAAAAGCTTCAAGCAGCACTTGTTGTCAGAAAAGACTTATTAAAGAAATTAGAGGGACATGAAAAACAGAAAGCAGAAAGTGATGAGAACAGTCAAGAAATTTTGGCTTTGCAGAAGAAATTGGAAGAAGTAATGATACAAACAAACTCTCTGACTAAAGAACATGATACAGCGATTTCGCAGCTTAGTCAGCAATTAAAAGATAAAGACAGTAGAATCAATGAGTTATTGCTCTCTTTGTCTGAAAAAGAACAGATTATAGTGCAAATAGAGCACAATGCTCATTGTTTACAAGCTAGGCTAAAGGAACAGGAGGAGAATTTAGTCTCCATGCTCCAGAAATTAGAAGAACGTAGGTGTTTAATTGACCAGCTTCAAATTACCAGCACTAAAAAAGATGTTGCTTTTGAGAATGAAAAGCTGAAATTGGTGGCCAAACTTGAGCAACTTGAAAAAGATGTCAGCATGACCGAGAAAAGTCAGATATCTCGCAATACTGAGGAATTAGAAAACGAGTTGACCAAGGTAAAGAAAGAGAAATCTGAGCTGCAGAAGAAAGCCCATGCTGCGTTATTGGCCCGCAAAAAGTCCCAAGAAAGTCAGAAAATGTTAAATGATGAACTTTGTGAAATCAAAGCTAATTTCCAATCTCTTCAGGAGAAACACAGCCAGCAAATGCTTGAGTTTATGGCTCTCCAATCAAGTTATGATCTCAAAGTACAAGAGCTGGAATGTGCACTGCAGAATTCAACAAGTCTGCAAGACAAAATAGACACTTTAGAGAGAGGCACTGAAGAAAGAGAAACTGCCATGCAGCATTTACGAGGGTCCTTAGAAACACAATCGGCGCAAACATCATCACTTCTCGAAGAGCTAGAGTGTCTTAAACAAAATCTGAAAAATGTGAAATCTGAAATGGCCCATAAGGATGAATTACTAGTCAGTTTAAAAGAACAATCTAAAGAAATGGAAGAAAAAATGGTGTGTGCAAAATCTGAACTTGCGAAAGAAATCACTGAGAAAAATAATGAAATTGCAAAGCAGAAGGCTTACATCCAAACTATAGAACAGCAATTTGGGGACCTGCAACAGAGCATGACCAAGCTACAGTCTGACCATCAAAATCAATTGGATTTGTTCAGTGCATCTGTTAAAGAAACACAGTCCTCCATACTACATGAAGAATTAGAATGTCTTAAAAAGAAATTAGAAAGCGTAACATATGAAATTGCTCAAAAAGATGAACTACTGGTCATGTTGGAGGAAAAATCCAAAGAAATGCTTGAGAAATCAATGTTTGAAAGATCTGGACTTGTTAAGGAGATCAGTGAGAAGAACCAAGAAATGGAGAGCCAAAGGTTATACATTCAAACAGCTGAAAAGCAACTAGAGCAGTATAAGGAAACTTTAACCAAGCTACAGTCTGAGAACCAGATTCAGTCAGCATCTTTTGAAGAGCTTAAATTGAGTTTGAAGGCAGCAGCTGAAATTGAAGAATGCAAGAAAAACGATATGCAGAATGAAATAGAAAAACTTCGCAGAAAAAGAGATGTCATAACATCAGAGCTAGAGTCTACCTTACAAGTGGCAGCTCAGAGATTAGAACAAATGCAAGCTTTGCAGAATGAATTGGCCATAACTCAACAGCAAGTTACCCAGTTGCAAGAAGCAATATCGGAAACTGAGCAACTGAAAATGGAAATAAAAACACTACAGCGAGAAAAAGAGAGCTGCATGCAGGATATTGAAAAGTCCAAACAAGATTATGCACAACTTGAGTCGCTGCTAAAACAACTTGAAGCTCAGAACGAGGAGCTTCTGATGAAGACTGAATTAACTGACAAGACGTTTGCATTAGGTGATGAGCAGTCTGCACCATCTGAATGCCCAAAAGTGACCTGCAAACAGGAAGGCCAGTTATTACAGGGTTCTAATAATTCTCTGTTAGAGTTTCAGACCCTACTCTCAGAAAAGGAGGCACTTGTGTCTGCTCTAGAACAACAGCTTCAGAGACAGATTCATCTCCATGAGGTAGAAATGGAAAAAATGAGAATCGAAGTTAGTGAACGGCAACAACGAACAGCAGAAACTGGAGAAAACAAGTGCCTAGAACAGGTAACTAAAAAACTACAAGCTGCTTTGATTTCTCGTAAGGAGCTTTTGAAGGAGAACCGGGCCATCACAGAAGAAATCCAGAAACTACAATCAAAGAACGATCATTTGCAAAGTGAAATTTCATCTTCAGAAAGTGTAGTTTCTGAGCTCAGGAGGCAGAAAAATGAACTGGAAAGTAACATTTCCAAGGCGAGTGCTGAGAAAAAGAACCTTGCCACAGATGTGGATCGACTCCTAAGCGAAAATCATAACTTATCTGCAGCCTGTGAAAGCCTTAAACTCACAATTGAGAACATCACCCAGCAAAAGCAAGCTTTTTCATGTCAACTAGAGTCTCTAAAAGACTCGCAGACTGAGGAGTTATCCGAATGGAAATCCAAGCATACAGATTTAAAGCAGGAGTATGAATCTCTCCTCCAGGCTTATGAGAATGTTAGCAGTGAAATGGACAAGATGAGACACCTTCTCGAAGGTGCTAAGAGAGAGCGGCAGGAAGCTCTTTTAAAGTCTCACAAACATGAATCTGAAAGAGCGATTCTTGAAAAGCAGATTGCTGAATTGGAAGAAGAAAATGACAAAATGAAAGAAAAAATTAGAAAGTTTGCCAAGTTGAAGCAACAAAAGATTGAGGAGCTTGAAGTGGAAAATGAAAAGATAAGAAAGGACTTGATGTCTTTTGATGACAAACAAAAATGCACGGTTGATGAGTTGACTTTACGAAACAGTCAGCTGGAAGGTGAAATTAAGTTTCTTCAAGAATCATCACAAGAGCTCAGAGGACAGATGTCTGAACTTCAGCAAGATAACCAGATCTTAGCCAAGGAACTTAAAGAAACAAGTGTATCTCTTGAGAAGTGGCACGAGGAGTCAAAATCGACTGAAAGCAGTCTGCAGCTTAAATTAAGTGAGGCTCTTAGTTTGAATGAAACTTTTGCCAAGCAAATAGAGACACAAAAAAATTATTTAGCAAAACATATTGAAATGGTTACACTACTACAAGAAGAGAAGTCAGGTATTATTGAGAAATTAAAAAGGGTAGAGGATGAGCATGCAGGAGAAATCAGCAAGCGGGACAAAACCATATCAGATCTTCGACAGCTGATTGAAAAAAATACACAAGAAATCATAAACCTAAGCGAAAAGGTAAAGATTTTGGAAGATGACAAATGTATGCTCCAAGAAGAACTCGAGAATGTCCAAGAGACATCTGATAAAGTAAAAAACGAAAATGAGTATTTGGAGACAATGCTTTTAAAAAATTCTGAACGAATAGATGAAATGACCGAGGCAATTAATGTCTTGCAAACACAAAAACTGCAACTCTCAGCTCAGCTCATGGAGGTCAAAGAGGACAAGGCAAAGTTTTGTCAAGAAAAGGAGCAGTTGCACTTGAAGCTAGTGAAAGAGTTTGAAGAGAAGCTCAAAGCATTGCAAAGAGGCACCGAAGGCTCTAAAAACATGAAGAGGGAATTGCAAGAGCTGCTAAAAGAGAAGCATCAAGAGATTAACCAGCTACAACAAGATTGTATTAAATATCAGGAACTCATTTTAAATCTAGAAAGGTCTTTAAAGCACTCAGAGACCCAGCTTCAGCATGCACAGAAGGAGCTCAGAGACATGACTGAAAAGCTCACAGATTTGCAGACGGAGAATGGGAGTCTGAAAAATGAACTGAAAATGCAGAAAAATGTCCTCAATGAGACCAGAAAGGAAATAACCAAGATAACTTCTGAAAAGGACATTCTTCAACAGAACCTTGCTGAGAGACAAGAGCGGTCCGAATTTGAGTCAGCAGAAAAAGAGAAGTCCTTGGAAAAAATGGCAGAACAGCAGCAAGCTCTTTTGAAAGAACAGCGAGCTGAACTTCAAAAGCAAATCAGTGATTTGCAAGAACACAATAACCAGGAAGCTCAATTTATCACATCCTTGCACAAAGAGGTTGAGTCGAAAGACTTGCAGATTAAAAATCTGAAAAGAGAAGCTGAGACCAGTTCAGCCAAACTAGCAGTCTTAAGTGTAGATCCAAATATTAGTGATGCTGCAAAGCAATGGGACAGTGTGTTTCAAAAAGTCTTGCATGATAAGGATAGCCAGATTCTTGATCAAAGCTTGGTTATTACACAACTCTCAGAGGACAATAGGGAGAAAGCTAGGCTACTAAATGACATGCAGGATACCAACAGAAAATTGGAGAGGACATTGAACGAATATTCGGCTGCGGCTGCGGCGCACCAGAGGCAACTCTTTGTAATGCGGGCAAGCATTACTGAACTCAATCAAAACCTTGAAGTACTAACGAAACGGTCCACCGAACAAAGTGCCTTAATCGAGAGGTTAGTAGATGATAAAAGAACGCTTTTGAAACAACTTGATGAGCAAAAATATTTGGTTTCCCAAGTCAAGTCGAGTTTTGAGCACTCATCCAAAATGTTATCAGACAAAGAATCTGAGCTCCTTTCAGTCCAGAATGAGTGCAGCAAGCTTAAAGTTGACTTGGAGAAACAAGAAGCGATTTCATCTCACTTGAAATCTCTTATTCAGAGCAAAGATTTTGAGATATCATCTCTGTTATCTTCAAAAGATGGCCAGTTGTCAGGATATTTGGAACAGCTTCAGGGTAATCATCATTCTCAATTAGCAGGGTATGAAGACAGATTAACTGCTCTCTATACCAAGCAAGAATGTTCTGAGAAAGAAGTGAAGGGTTTAGAAAGCAAACTGCGAAGTCTGCAGGCCAGATTGGACAGATGTGTTCAGGAAAAAGAACAGGTGGTGATAAATGTTGACACTTTAAGGACCTCTGTATATTCTTTGCAATCTGAGAAGGAACATTTAACATCAGAATTGAAACAGATTAAGGAACAGGGTAAAATGGAATCTGCTGTGGGTGTCACCAAGAGCTTAAAACAAGAGATTAAAACCCTTCTCCATCAGATGGATGATCTCAATTCAGAGAATGCTATGCTCAAAGCACAACTCATCAGATATAGAGAGGATTTAAACCAGGTGTTATCACTTAAAGACAACCAGCTGAAGGATCTCCTCAAAAAGCAGCAGGATTCAATTAGAACCCTTGAGAACCAAAAACAGACTGTTGAGATGCAGCATCATGATACACTCCTAGAGGTGCAGAAGGAAGCAGAGGAAATCAAAGCCCTAAAAGAAGAAAATGCTAAACTACATTCTCAGGTACAAGAACTGCAAGACTTTTTATTGGCCTTACAGAAGGAGAGACGGGAGACGAATGAGAGTAAGGTGATCACTGATTTGCAGCAAGCCATAGCAGCGAAAGCCTCCGAATGTAATGAGCTTCAGCAAAAGTTATTCGCTCAAAAAGTGGCTGCTGATGATTTAAATAGGGGCCTAAAGGAAACGGTCAAAGAGTCCAAGAGAAAATTGGTGGAGGCTGAAGAAAAGAACAGTGATGAACTAATCGCATTTGAGCGTGAAGTTAATTTACTGAGAAACGAGAGAGAAATTGCAGACCGGAGAGTTGCAGATTTGGCCAGAGACTTAATGCAAGCAGAGCAGGATTTAGCGGAAGCTAAAAGCCAAAATAATAATTTGAAATCTCAAAATGAATCACTTGGCAAAGCCATGGCAGCGCTGCAAAATGACCGGGATCAGCTCATAGATGATTTCAAGATTTTACGCAGCAGATATGATGAAGAACTCAGGGAAGCTACAGCATCCATGAATGCATTTGAGCATCAGCTGAATGATTCCACTTCAGAGATATCCGCTCTTGCTGCGGAAAAGAATGTGTTGGTTCAAAAGCTTCTGGCACTGGAAAGCAAAGATCCCCACACAAAATTATCAGCGCTGGTAAACGAACTTTCAAAAGCTGTATCAGAGAAAGAGGCCCAGCTTAAACATGCATCGTTGGAGAAGAGCTCCTACGGCAGACAGGTTAATGCGTTTTCTAAAGCAATGGTCAGTCTGCAGTCTGACCGAGACAGACTGATGGAGGAGCTCAGGAAATCCAAGAAGGAAGTCGAACATAGACAGCAAACAAGCCCAGATACGATCAAGGCTATCAAATCCGAGGATTCGAATAACCGTAGCATCAGTGTTGGTGCTCTTCAGACTGAGAGAGATGGCCTGGTGAGTCCTAGGCTGTGTCTTCAATTAGAGTCAGTAGTATTTGTGGCATGTGGGCATTCGCTAAGGGCATGCAAGTCTGATTGGTGTGCTTTGATGTGGCTTGACTTTTGGATGTGCTAGAGCATGGGATTCTGTCTTTTAACCTTTTCTGGTTTAAAATCACCTCAACCAAATCTGATCCAAAAAGCAGCTGTCCCATTTCTTCCATCTCTTGTGCACCAGACATGGCAAGGGCTTCAAGGGCTCTGTTTTCATCATTGTTGTTTATGGTAATACTCAGTGAAATTGAACAAAGGTCAATTGGAGTATGTATACTTCCAATATTATAAAATACAAGGAGATGACTTGAAACAATGGGACAGAACATTAAACAGATTTTTTTTTTTTCAAATATTTTTGGCTGTGTTTTGTGCTATAGCTTTTTAAAGATCTTGTTTTGTTTAAATATCTTGTTTTTATTTATTTCTTTTGTTCATTTGTTTTATTTCAGAATAAGGAGGTTGGAAATTTGCGGTCTCAGAACACCGAGCTGTTAAAGTTGAAACAGAAATATGACGACCAACAGAGGGCACTGCAACAAGCACCCGCTTCCAAACAACAGTGTGACAAAGACATTCTGGTATACAAGGCAGAGCTGACAGAGCTGAGGTAATTCTGGAAAAAAAAAAGCATTATTTTATATACTTTTTTTTATTTATCTATTTATGAATTCACTTTTCACTAACTTGTTAGCCAAACACAACTTGGTCAATAATACATCAGCCAAGAAATTGAGTTTAATTGTCATTAGAAGACAATTGGTTAGCTGGGGAAGAATATTTTCAAAGGTAGTTTCAGTCATGATGGCGGCTATCAAGGTGGACAATTAAAATGGTTGTTGAAAAATGTGGTGTCTGCAGATTTAAAATCAACACAAGTAAATTTCGTTTTATCTCGTGTTGCTTGTTCTTGTTGGCTAAACACGTTACTTAACATGTTATGACACCTGTTACATATGCCGGGCCACAAACTCTTCTTCCTTTAGCCTGAACAGTATTGATGAGAGTCAGTATTCATTCCATGGTCAGTCATCAGTTTAAGTAAACCAATCGATGATCGATTAGTACAGGGTTAACCACACAGAATATTGCTTCTTGCACTTGTTCTGTTTCCTGAAAATCAGTCCCACCGTCACTAGTATTTACCTTTCTATGCATACTTCCTGTGACAGATTTTGCATATCACACTCTTCACGTTAAGATTTTCCTCTGTTGGTGGTTTACTTATATTTTTATTTATTTTTTTTTCTAAAATCAAAGTGCACCCAAATTGTATAACAGGTCACCATGACATCTTCCACCATTGTACACAACTGTGTTGTGAGCATGCTCAGTTATCGGTATTATACGTGTAGACATTCCTCTGAAATCCGATAGGGAAAGTTGCATATTTTCTCCGCAGGAAAAAAAGGTGCACCTTATAGCAATTTAGGAATTTTTAAATTGATTAAAATCAATTGTCTTTTTTTTTTTTCAGTCTCTTAAAATGCACAGTAAATCAACCGATGGTCATCTATAATCGATGATCATCCCATCAATACTGAACATAAAGAGAGGTTTAGGGTTAAGTAAATTAAACAGCTTCCCACTATACCACTGCTGCTGGAATATCCCACAGGGTACATGCAATGAACATACATACATTGCTACATATACATATAGACTGCCTGGGCAAAAAAAGAGTTCCACATGGGCCTGGCTCCAGCAAAAAAAAACAACAAAGAAGATTATGGTGATCTGTTAACCTTGTAACCTTGTGGAAGATCACTTTAAACTCTTGGGGAAGTTGCATCCTAAACTTTTACAGCTATGTTTAATAGTAAGCATAAGAGCTTTTACACCTGCAAAATAAGATGGGAAGACTTGGGACTAAACAGCTGTGTGGCCGTAAGAAAACTACTTGTTAGTGAGACTAAAGAAGTAATGGGAAAAGGGTCATGTGGTCTGTGAGTCCATCAGAGTATGAAGAGAAGTGCATGAGCAAAATGTCCACTCTACAAGCCTCTGAAGGCAGCATTATGATCTTAGGTTCCTTTAGTTGGTTAGGTCTAAACTCAGTAAAGTTAAGTCAGCTGACTACCTTAAGAGAGAGAGTTAAGCCTTTATTTGTCACATATACATTACAGCACAGTAAAATTACTTCTTTGCATATCCCAGGGTCAGAGCGCAGGGTCAGCCATGATACGGCGCCCCTGGAGCAGTTAGGGTTAAGGGCCTTGCTCAAGGGCCCAAC
>JAOVVB010000033.1:7909146-7919593 GCA_028570985.1 Heterobranchus longifilis | reverse complement strand
AAGGGCCCAACAGTGGCAACCTGGTGGAGCTGGGGATCGAACTGCCGATCTTCCGATCAGTAACTCAGTGCCTTAGCTCTCTGAGCCACCACTGCCCCAATGCTACCTGATTGAGCATGAGGAATCATTTTTACACATAAACTGGTCACCATGTTGTAGAAGTTTTCTTAGTGTTCCGGAGCCAGGATCATTCTGCCTGCTACATGTCTGAAACACTGGCCTCCCAGGAACTCCTTTAATGGCCCAAACATGTGGAAATGGCTTAAAGCTATCTCAGAAATGTATGAGTGATGTGGCAATAACTCCAAACTGAGTTCCTGTAATGTGCAAGTGGTGTTTGTGAATGATTTTGTGCACAGTTCCCACACACAGATGCATCTCTTCTGCAAGTTGGCAACAAGTTCCTCGGCCATTTTTAAAACATTTGCTTTATGTTTGCTTTGGTTCAAATATTTTTCTGCGGCTAAGAGTCTCATGACCATACTGCGCTTGAAGTCTTCCATCCATCAGTTTTATGCCATTATACATAAGGAATTTCATCGCAAGTGCCGGTTTGACTCTCACAACCTTATATTTATAGCTAAAAATATTATTGTTGGATTAGTATTAGTTTCAGTTTTAAGTAATGGATTTTTAAATACGTGTATTTTGTAGACTGAAAAATGGCTAAATAAGGCAGTAGTGTTTGATCCAGGGAACTAATAGATGAAGTCATAGATATTCTTTCCTATGTCACACAACAGAACTGTGCAGTTTTTTGTTTCTGTGACTAATGTAGCTCCTCTTGGTTAGTTAAGCAAATCTGTCAGTGCTGGTGATAAATGTAGCATGACGAATTTGTCCACTCTGCCCTTTCAACACGTCTAAGTGCACTACCAAGAACTATTTATATTTAAACAATCATATTTTAAAGAACAGAGGTGTCATTTAGAATAGACTGCTGCATCAGTATTTATAATGACCTGTTTTTAATTAATAGTTCATTAATCCGTAAATTAATTTTGATTTATGGTTCAATTCTCCTATGACAATTTTATAAATATTCGGATTCAATATTTGATTAGATTTTTTGATATTTTTTTGTTACAATTTTAAGTCCTTGAACCTTAAAAAAACTCGAAAGTCATAACTCGAAAGTTTTACACCTTAGCTTTATTCACCAGCTTAGCAACCGAATTTAACATGAGTAATTAATTGTGACCAGTCATGGCCAATCAAGCTGAAAACCAGCCTATTCTGGTGATTGGAGAATCGACCAGTGCATCATAAATGTAAAATATATATATTTTTAAAAGTCGCTTTTGGGGAGTCAGTGTGGTGATACAAGTATTGCCACACAAAAGAATCATGATTCATAACTGAATCGATTTATTTCCTACGTGTCTAGTAATAATGCATAATCCTTAATACTGACTAAATAGGCTTTGCTATACCAGTATAACCAGTGAGTATACAGTGATTTGAATGAAATGCAGTGTACTATTACGATTACAGTTCACAGTAATTTTACAACTTTATAATAATTTTATTGCTTGCATACAACCTCATAATATTTGAACTATTTTAATGAAACTTCTCAGTATGCTCACCTAAACCGACTGAGGTCAATGTAATAAGTATGATATTCCATTCAATGAAGAAATATTCACAGAATAAGTTTTAGACTGATTATTTTAAAGGACCATGATGACTTAAAATTTGAAAGCATTTATTACTGTTTTTGTTTTTTATTTATTTAGAATGTGTATGACAGGCACTAATCTAAACCTTCTACAAAATTTGTTCTTTGTTTAATATGAAGCCTTTTAATGTTAGTAACAAGATGTACATATGTCTTAGTGTCAGGGTGATGCTGATACTAACAACACTGTAGTAATACTGACACAAACTACACTCAGCATTGCATAACACTTTGGTACAAGTTTGTATTGTACAATGTATCTTAAATGAAGATTTAAAACTGATGATTAGGGTGAAAATATTAACAGCTAAAATTAATTCAGTTTCACAGAATAAAAACATTTGCAATTTGTAATTGTCAGTCATTGATAATTTTTTTTATTATTATTCTAAGAGACAGTTCCACCTCAGTACACTAAAACTGGAAGGATAAATCATTCTTAGGCTTATGCTGTGCTTATTAGCAGGACTGGACACACACACATATGCACACAGGAAGTCATGAGCACTATGCATGGTATGATATGGTGACAAAGCCAGGAAAATGTTATTATCATTTCATGGAAGAAGGGAGTGCATGTGTGTTTAGTAACATCATTGTGTTTTTTGTTTGTTTGTTTTTTTCTTACTGCTAACCATGCAGGTCTGAAAAGAGCCGACTGCAGTCTGAATATCAAGCTCTCAGGGAGACCAGCAAGGTAACATAATTCAGGCCATATTTTAACCAGGGAGGCAGACCATACAGTTCTGTGTATAAAGTACAAAGTCAAAGCATCACACTCTTGTGACTCTTCCTTTAACACAGATCTCTTTTCTCCTCTATGACTACTTATGCTACCTTCTTAAAGCCATTGTGCCATTTTTACAGGCCAGCAAGGTGTAGTGAAAGCGAACAGTCCTGTCCTGAACAGGCTGTGCAAAAGAGTTAAGCTAGCGCTATTTACCTCACATCCCAGTGGTTTTAATGTTTTGGCTGGTGCGTGTAGATATTACATTTTCTTCTGCTAAGTGAGACGCATAGACACGGGGATGCTCCTTAAAAACAAAAACACAATTCCAAATGAAACAGCAGGAGTTTAGAAAAGTCTTTATGGGTACAGCATCATGTTACAAAATGTTAGATATATGCAGGTTATACTGAGAGCGCACTCTTTATCTGTTTGTGTGTCTGTGTAGGGGTCAGGATTTGTTTCAGGTAAAGACACCTCTTCAGAGCAGATTGTGCAGCTGCAGACTCATTTGCAGCGCTGCCTGGTGGAGATTCAGCAGAGAGATATTGGCTTCCAGCAGCTCAACATCAAGGTGTATTCCCAAACCAGCACACACAAATCCAGAAAACATACTGGCTGAACTCTGTGTGTATAGAGATTGATTTTATTTATTTATTTATTTATTTATTTTATTTAAATACTCATGTGTTGCAGTTGCAGCAAGCCGTAGAAGAGAAATCTGCTGTTTCTGCTCAACTGAGAGCTGTATCTCAGACTCTGAGAGAAACCCAGCTTAGTCTAAGTGAGCTGCAGAACCGCTATTACTGGTTAGCAAATCAACAGCAAATCCAGCACTCACCTGCACAGGTACAAACTATATGTTAAAGCAAGCAGATGTACTTTTTTAACTTTTTTTACGGTTCACTACTTGCCAGTGTTGCGTCAAATTTGGCTTGTCCAAATTTGTAGTCTCCCCAAATTTGGACAAGCTGTCAACAGTCACTGTAGCAACAGAAACATCTATGGCAAAGTGACGCAACACTGGCAAGTAGTGAACCGTACAGAAATTGTATGTAAAAATTAACTGTTAACTGTTACTGAACAGTTAATATTAGCTAGTTAGTTTGTTTTGCCTGGGGTTTTTATAATGATTGTCTTAGGCAAGGTTTTATCGTTTTAGGGTCCAGGGTTGGTCAAGGATTAGGGTTAAGGCTCCTGTTTAAATTTTAAGAGTGACTATTGCATCAGGTGATAAGAGAGATGCCAGAGAGACTCGTCTTAATAGTGCTGCTAAATAAAAATATAACTTGTGGCTGAATGAGCACATTTTTTAGTTCAGGGATCTCAAAGTTCAGATTGTAAAGGATTTGCACAAAGCAACAAAGATTTTTGTGAGGTCTATGATGTTTAGCAGCATTAGGAGAAAAAATATATAATTTAAAAAAAGAACTCTCTTGTATCACAATGTTTTCCCAGGGATCAGTTTGTATGGAAGTTGCACCTGGGGCTCCTCAGGAAATCAGCAGTGCTGCAAATGATCTGGATGGATTGGACATCAGAGAACTCAAGAGCAGGTAAAATGAGTATGTGTTGATTGGCATACAAGAAAGGAACTTTTTTGTTTCTTTTTTTTTTTTTTTTTTTTTTTTTTGCTGGTCTATAGTACATAAATTTGGAAGTAGCAACTATTAAGGAAAAGCAGTGGAACCTGAGACAGGCCATTGATAAACTATACAGAGGATATTGTATGTTTGTATGTTCCTGAATATGAATACAGTATTTTTCTGTGTTGAAGATGACAAAAAGGAAGGATGATAACATCTTTTTGTGCGTTTAGACTGGCAGAAGCAGAGCTCCAGCTCGACTCCACCCAGCAAAATGTGTCTCTGCTTAATGACAGGCTAGAGGAGGAAAGGATGCGTCGACAGGCTGCAGAAGAAGCGCTGGGATTGGCTGAGCACAGGATGAAGAGGTAATAGGGCAGATATATTAAACTACATCAGTCACTATTTTCTGATGTATGTTGACTTACTTCCCTCTACCAGCTTTTTATATTCCCCCTCCAGTTTATATCTGAATTTGTACCAATTTTGTATTTAAATCATTTATAAATATTAACTTATACACTTATACAGTGGTTAGTGATTTAGCTACTACGTATTAATGCAGTGCATTATGACTACTGTATTAGGTTGATGAGTAAAATGAACAGAACTAAATTTTTTAATTCAACCACAAATTCTGATTACTATAATTTAATTTATTGCTCCTTAATTTTCAGTTAACGCTAGCTTTATTATCATTTTGAACACCAGGCCTGTGAAGTGCCTTCATTAACAGTATTGTGTGTTGTGAATAAATGTAATTTTGTGAGTATCTCTGTGTGTGTGTGTGTCAGTATGGAACCCAGCCCTTCCAGATCTCCTCAACGAGACTTCAGTATCCAGTTAGAATCTGAGGAAGAATGGGAAGCTCTGATTTTAGATCCAAATGAGCACTTGCTTATGCGCACAGTAAGTCTCCCAAATTATAATGCAGAAAGCCTGTGTAAATGTTCTGATATTCAGCAATGCTAGTTTCTCCTTTTTTTTGTATGTCCCTATGTTTTATATTTCTATTTCCTTATGCCATGTTGCCATGGTTACATTCCAAAATCAGTGTTCACATATTCTAATAATAAACGTCTTTGATCTTGCCAGTGTTTATTGCTTATTAATTTCAGAGTGTGATTAAATTCATTGACTCTGATTGGTCAGAAGACATTAGTTAATTTTTTGTGTTACAGCAAGTGTGACATTAGTTCCAACTGAAATTCGGTTAACAGTGTGGAAAGTTTACTGTAAGAAGTTAAATGTGCACAAATACACGAATTTGTTTTATTGACATTTTACATCAATAAAGGTAACTATAAATGAGTATAGACACATATATACAAAGAGTATAAAAATATGTTCTTTTATAATTATTTTTATATAACATCATGTATTATTTCTTATGTCCTTGCTGCAAAGTTAATTTTTCTGGTCTTTTTTTTCCAGATGAAAAGTGGTGTCCACTCGTGCCGCCGCTGGTTACGAGGTCGCAGTCTTTACTGCTCCAAGATGCTAACTTCCAGAGCAAAATCCCGCTACTTCTTCATGATCTACCTTCTCGCACTCCATATCCTCGTCTTCATGTGCTTCACTGGCACTTTATAGACATTAAAGCCAAGAACAGGTTGCCTGGACAAACAATGAATGTAGATTTAAACCTTCTTAAGCAATGAGTACTGCAGTTGGGGTCACAGTGTCTTCAACCAAGGGCCGATTGATCAGTTATCGCTGACAATTTCAATTTTCTCAGTTATTCTACTCCATAGAATTTTACAACAGTGTGTTCCTATTATCTGTTTGTACAGATAGTAATACTAAGGGGAGGGGGGGAAAAGCAAATCAAGCAAAGAACACTTTCACAAAATATTATTGCTTAACTCCTGCTCTTATGTTCTTTATTTAATGAAAAGGACAAAGCATGCTTTTAAATAAGTTGTGATTAGGTCACAGAAAAAGTGAGGCATTATTTCCCCACACTTTAAACTATAGAAGACTTTACAAGACTCTTTCTCTAGTACTTTGTGCATAAGTTCCCATATTCATTAACAGACAACAACAAACTCCCATTTCACATATGTATAAACATTTCATACATAGCCAAACAACAAATCTGTCTTTGTACTAAACTAGGAATTCTTCAGTGATGAGTGTCAGCTGAGGGGCGTTATGGTGTTTGGTTACTAATGACCATTTTAAACATTTTTACAAATACACACTACATACAACAAATAGCTTGAGCTCACATGTCAGATGTCTTAGTGTCCACTCGTTGTGCGTCTGTCATTTTTGCTACTGACGAGGTTCTTGCACTAAATGGTTATTTATAGATTCCAGTCAGTGTAGCAGGGCCACCAGTGACATTTTCTGAGACAGGACTCAGATACCAGTTAGCTTTGTGTAAATATTGCGTTTAAAGAGTCCTGTAATTGCATAACCTTTAAACATGATCTATGATAAGATGACAAATGAGTATAACACTATGACTGGGTTTGATCAACGTTTGCAAACTTTGCCTTCACCATCAATAACGCATGCAGTTAATCCGAATTAAGACCCTTCTCAGACTTATTACTACGACAGAATGTATTTTGCTGCACAAAATGTTACCCGTGTTGGTAGCTTCCTTCATGAATTAACATAAAAAATTTTGCATGACAAATATTGCAGGTTTTTGTATAACAGATTATCAGCACATGCATACTGTACTTGCATGTGTGTGAGAGAATTTGGATTGTTTATTTTCTACACTGAAGTGAGACTGGACAAGTGAAGAGTGCTGGACAAGTGTGTATGGGATTTAAAGTAGTGCATAGTTAATACATTGCTGTGAGTGAGTGAGAGAAGAAGGGAGTTCTTACATTTCCTTCATAGTTTATTTAAAACACAGTTGTTTATGTAATTATAATGTGAGACTAAAAATGGTGAATGCAAGGTACAAGGAGCATCTCTAACTGTGTATGTCGAGTGTAGCGTGTGTCCTGCTTAAACATGCCTGATTCAGCTCATGAGTTCTTTAACCCGAGTTTATGCATATTAGAACGTTGAAGCAAAGTGTTCTTAGTGTTGTTCTGCTCTAGCACTTTTAATTCAACTCGGCTCCACGATAACACTTGAGCATTCGATCTGAGAAGTTCTCTGATATTTAGAGTAGGTGAGTTCAATGAGGTGTGCTAGAGCTGAGTGCCTAGCTAATGTGCTGTGAGTTCTTATAAGCTTCACAGAGGACATACACAGCAAACAAACAAGATTTAGCTTTATTTGACAAATTACATAGTCAATTTTACATGTAATTTCATTATACATTCATGCAAATAAAAAATATATTTTAAAAAAGGCAAAATAGGTACCATGAAGTCGTCCTGTTAGATTGTGTTCTGTGTGTTGACTTTTGGAACAAAGTCTTTAAAAAAGGTGGCATTCTAATAAAACCCTTTTTTTCTAGTGGGGAGAAAAGGGAAAAGGGCATCGCAAGGAATAAACACAATAACGTACCTATGTTTGTCAGCGCATTAACCTATATTAATGTACACAAATGAGTATTGGCATGTGTGATGTGAGTGTTCTGAGTTGAGTAAGAGCAAAAACAACTGTATTGCGTGGGGCACAGCTGGAAAACTCTCCTGTATGCTATGCTACTGTGTGTATATATTCTACAGAAGATGTATATTTAAAACTGAATGTTTACAGGCTGATTTACTGTATAATGCTGTTCTACACTAATGTGATCTGTAAATAGGGGATGATTAAGAGCAAAATGGATCTCTATTTAAAATGAAAACTACTGAGTGTATTCAAATCGTCCTATTTTCTATATAGGGTCTATTTTTGAGGAGATTCATTAGACTCATGGAGAGCGACTGTGTCTGTCCTCAGTTGGTGGACTGAAATGTGTGCAATATGGTGGAGTGTTTTTTTTTATTATTATTATTATTTTATTATTATTATTTTAAAGATGATGTTCATTTTAAATAAAGCTATTAGACAACTTTGTACTGAAACGTTTATTTAAATCCAGATTTAGATTTTTATTTATAGCCCTTATGAACAATTTAAAGGTGAGAGGTGGTCAAGGCCAGTCACCTTGAGACAACATGAAGAAGAAACCTTGAGAGAACCAGACTCAAATGAGAAAAACTTCCAACAGAACACAAAAATGGGCCAGATTAGGAACACCGCCAGCAAAGGAATCTGTCAGCTATCCAAAAAACACCACCAGAGTAAACCATTTGTAAGTCCCAAACAAGAAAACCAACATTAAGAGTGAGGGATTTCTTAAACAGTTTAATAGATTGGGATGTTAAAGTAAATATTAAAGATGTAAATGTGTGTATTCCAGCTCATAATTAGTTTCAACTTTAATACCTTGGAGGGAGGCAGCGGTAGCTCTGTGTGTTAAGGATCTGACCTACTGACCAGAAGGTTGGTGGTTCAAGCCTCTGCTCCACCAAGTTGCTTCTGTTGGGCCTTTTAGCAAGACTCTTAACCCTGTCTGCTCCAGGGGCACTGTATCATGGCTGACATTATTTCACAACTAAAATAACAAAATGTCAATATCTTTACATTTATGGTCTTGACTAAATGTTACACAAAAAAACTTAATCATGTTGGAGATATAAATTATGTCTGTCAATATTAACACATTATTATTAATTACTTTCCATAGTCGCAGTGCAGTTACCTGGCTGTGTGCGATGGTGGTACATTTAGCCAGTGGTCAAATTGTAAAATAAATTCAAGGGGGATTGTGTGGTCAGACTAAAATAACCATAAAAAATAATCGTGAAATATGTAACATTTTTAAGAACAGATTTATTAACAAAATATAAATTTAATTACGCTCCATTAACTTGGAGCCATCAAAACAAAACACATGCGTTTAAACATGCAATTGTTGGTCATAGCATGGATGAAAGTAGGACTGTGCAGTCTGCAGTACTGAGCTGCCTGGTAAAGCCTACATTCAAAACCAGTCATGTAAGCACTTTCAACAAGAAAACACATCTAATAAATGCAATGCATTGTGTACAGGGTCACAGAAATACTGAGTAAATTTGAAGATAAGTAATTTTGTACATTTACTTAAGTGAAGTTTAAATGGAGGCCTTTTGCTGAAGTAATATTTTACCTAGGGTATCTTTACTTTCACTCAAGTACAGTTAAACATTGAATTGTGAGCATAATTTGTTCCGGAAGCATGCTTGTATATCAAAACACTCGTATATCAAAGTGAATTTCCCTATAAGAAATAAATCAAAACCCTGACGATTTATTCCACAAACAAAAATATTCATATAAAAATAAATACAAAATGCAAAGTAAAAATAAAACAAACTAACCTGCACTTTACCTTCGAAAAGAATCGTGGCTGTAGTGATTGAGACCAGAAAGAGTAGGAGAAGAGAAGGCAGGTTGACAACTTTCACTCACACACACCAGTTTACTGATACAAAAGCATGTGTGCAACACAAAATACACACACGGTCACAGTGTTATAGTAAACGGTACACGTGCACACTGATGTTGACTATATGGGAGACGCATGCGCACTGACACCGAACATGGGAGACAATTAACCACAATACTGCTCATATTCAAGACCTCACTTGATTACAGAGTTAAATTTTTTTTCTAATTTTTGCTCGTCTCTGGCGAAACACTTGCAGACCAAAGTACTTGCACTATTTACAGTTTTTTGATGCAATGATTTGACATCATTTTATCAATCGTACGGTTATCAGTCCCTAACAGCATAATAGTTAACCCTAACAATAGTTTACTAAAAATAAACAAAAATTACAGTGTTAGAAATTCCTTACTAAATATCCAAATTAATTAGATACTTATGTATATGCAAAACAAATTATATTTTCTCCACATTTTATCCAAAGGTTTTTCATTTTGTCATGTTTGGGGTGTACTGGCGGATGGTGTTGCCGTGGGCAGAAAGAGGGCAGGCATAGGCGCAGAGCGGTGTTTTCAAACAACAAAAGTCTTTAATCACAAAACAAGTAACAAAGAAACATAACGCACACTTGTACTTTATCAGGCATGAGACCTCACCAAGGCACTAGTGGGAAATACAAACACGAGGGGAAACAGGCTCTAATACCTGATACATAAACTCCAAGCCTTATGGTGAAACACAGGCTTACAAACAAACTTACAGGCTCTAATACCTGATACTCAGAACTAGCTCCGTGTTGTGACACAGAGCTTCTGGACGACCTACTAGACATTACCCACAAAGTATGTATGGAGCTGACACGGGACAAAACATAACGAGAGACAAGAGACAGAACTAGAGATACGAGAAACGAGAGACAGAACTAGAGATACTAGACAGGACTAAGGGACAGGGCTAGAGACACGGGACAGGGCTAGGGCTAAAGACATGGCAATCAGCTAGACATGGCTATTAGCTAAACATGGTTAAGAGTACTTAACCATGGCAGTCAGCTACACATA
>JAOVVB010000033.1:7867418-7886624 GCA_028570985.1 Heterobranchus longifilis | reverse complement strand
ATCAGACTGGATGGCCTGGCCTTTGCTCCTCACAGGTATCAATGAGCCTTGGGTACCCATGATCCTGTTGCCAGTGAATTGTGAATTTCAAGGGAAATTGTCTTTAACTATTGCATTCAGATAATGTAATCTCAATATAAAAAGGATAGTTCTCAAATTATAGTGCAGGGACCCCAGTGTTTTGTGAAACATACCCAGATCTACACATTTTGTATTTTGTTACAGCGATTTGGACAGCAAATTCTGGACAGTGATGGATTGGGTTTTGATTGTTATTAGTTGATTTGTGCATTCACATGAAATTAACATGTTCTATAAGTAAAGTTAACTAAAATCTAATGACATTTAGCACACACAAATTGTGAATATTGAAATAATTGTATTATGCTTATAAGATAAGATTGTACCAAGGGATAATTAGAATAGATAAAGTCAACTACAGAATTATTCGCACCCTTCATGAAAATGAGCAAAACATTAATATAATACAGATACTGCACATGATGATTATATTATATTTTCCTCAGATGTTTAAAGGAACTATTTAGTCAATTAAAATAATTACTGCAAAACTGTTGGTTTATCTTTGTTACTTTTGTCAAGACTGTATATGCCCAAATTATTGGCACCAATATTGTAAAAAAACATATCAGGGCCACAGTGAAGAACTTACCAAAGCATGTAAATGTTGGAAAAAGGCCCACAAAGTATGCTAATAGAAACAAAGTTCAACTTTAAGAATTTTAATTGAATCGTACTGTTTAGTTGAGTTCCGTTGTTTTGTAATATCCAGTTGAGATGGCACCTCCATGAACAGAAGAAGATCCCAGAATCTGATCTTTACCATTTAACATTGTATTTACACCTGGCATCTTGTGTTCAGATGATACAAAATTATTCTATATTTCCACACACACATACACTATGATGATGTTTGGTGAAAAAGGCATACAAAGAACAGCATCTCCTACCTGCATAAAATACAGTGGTGGCTCTTTGATGTTTTGAGTCGCCCACGAGTTTTGTTAAGGTCAGTAGTAGAATCAACTCGAAATCAGAATCTTGCAACCATGACCTAAAGCACACATAAAAACTGACAATGAAATGGGTTGCAGAAACACAAAATCAAGGTTTTACAAAGGCTTTCTTGGTCTCTAGACTTAAACCCAATTTATAACCTGTGGTCTCTATTAAAAAGGGCAGTTCATAATAGAAACCCCAGAGATAATGATATAAAATGTTCTACATTGAGGAAGGGTCCACAAGTAATCCCCTACCTTGTTAAAAACTACAGAAAGAGTCTGAGCACTGTCATTCTTGACAGGAAAGGCTCCAACAAATACTGAAGTTTAGGGCCTTTTTCAGTCTGCATTCTAATGAAAAAAAACAAAACTTTATTTTGTTCCAAAAATAAGTCTAAAACTTGAGTCTACATTTTCACTAATTGTGAATGTGTACTTTTTTTATCTTAATTGTAGCTCATGTTCTGAATGAAGCTGGTTAAAAGGACAATGTGTTCGCAGTAATAACCAGTCGAACAACCGTTTCTCACACAAACATATGCAGTTTATTTCACTTAAATGTTTACTAGCATTTTTGAGAGTCTATTAAGTGCTAATGGTGTGTTCAGGCCCATTTTTCTTTGGTTCTTTTATGGGAATTAAATGTGAGTCTATGAAAGTCTATGACATGGCTAGAGAGGCAATTTAAATGCTAATTTTGGCAGTGAGAAGGTCAGCTACCATTTGGATGAAAAAAAATCAGGATTAGCACAAAACACATCAATTGAGATGCTAATGAATAGTAGTGTCAGGGTTGGACTGTACAGGTATATCCACAAGGGTGATTCGTTGTTAATTAATGGATTAATTACAAATTTAGAATTTTAAAATGATACATGGATGGATGGATGGATGGATGGATGGATGGATGGATGGATGGATGGATGGATAGAGTTTTTGACCCTTTAAGGTAAATGTCATTGGCTCTGCAGCTGGTTCCTATACTGAAATACACTGGGAAAATTGAGATGACACAGATGACTACAGTAAATTACTTATGTTTTAATGTCATATTTGGTTTTATAATTAAGCAAAAGCTTTGTAGAGGACATATATATGTGTGTGTGTGTGTGCGTGTGTGTGTGTGTGTGTGTGTGTGTGTGTGTGTATGTGTGTGTGTGTGTGTGTGTTTGTGAAGTGCCCTCTCTCTCGCTTTCTCTATAATAATAATAATAATAATAATAATAATAATAATAAGAATAATAATAACAGTTTTTTATTATTAATATATATTTTAATATTATTATTATTATTATTATTATTTATTTACAAATGAATATTACAGATATTCTAATCATGAAGGTGTGCATTATGAATGTAATGCTGGAAGTTCAAGAGTTCAGCACTAAAAATGACAAAATTCTCTAGTTTATAACAAAATTGAGAAATTCTGCCTTTGCAACAAAAATTCATTAAAAACACAGAAATATGCTGGACCATTCAGTAAATATGGATTTACATTTTTCAAAAATCTGGTGCACAAGTTTTAATTAATTTTGGGTTAAAAATATAAATACAGCACATTTTTCAGCATGAGCTTCACTTTTAACATCAGTCCATAAATATTCTATGGGGTTGAGGCTCCTGAAGGCTCCTCTTTTTTTTTTTTTATCAATTTCACAACCAGCTTTAATGTGTGTTTGGGATCATTGTTATGTTGGAAGATAAAATTTTGTGTCAGTTTTAACTTCTTGTTATATTGTCTAGGGGGCGTGTAATGCTAGTGTGCCGGGAAGTTTATGCCGAGCCCTGGTGTAGAGCTTTGGAAGGGAGGCGATGAGAATGTACGCTGTGGGAGTGATTGTGTACACCTATGGAAAAGTCTTTGCCGTTCTAAGTTAATGTGGGTTTATTAAGTAAACACTATGACAGACACAACAATAAACACAGCACTCAAACATGAAAGCACACCATGGCAAAGAGATACTTTGTCTCCTCGAGACAAGATTCTCTTTGTGATGCAAAATGATCTCAAACACTAAACAGAAAAACTTGAGACAGGGTTATCCTTTTGCACATTTCTTTTCAGTTTTCTCTTTTCTTTTTCTCTATCACTGGAGCAACTCACCCTCATACTGTACCTGATGCTACCTAATATCTGACCATGTAATGCATTGTCTTGGGGGCCTACAGTATATAGCATGCATCCAGGTGTTGCACACTCCACCTCATTTCCATAAATAAACATTGCCTAGCGACCATGCGTGAGGGCGGCTGCAGATCTGCCTGACCAGGAACCCGCGGTGTACGAGACCCGTGGCATTACACATCTTGTTGAAAATGTAAGGTTATGCTGAATTTTGGGGTTCTGCTCCTTCGTCATTATTTTCTGCTCCTTTTTCAAAACTTTGCCTCATCTGAGACAAGTTTACAAAACAACCCAATACATGATGCAACCACCACCATCTTTAACAGTTTAAGTTAAGTACAGTGTTCTTGGGCTTGAATGTCTCACCTTTACTCCTCTAGACATACTGTATGTATTTTCAACACTTCACAACATTTTTGGCTTCTTTTGTACATGTGGTCAGCTGCAAATTTTAGTTTAATTTAGCTTAACTGTCTCCGTTTTGGAGCAGGGGGTACTTTCTTGGATGGCAGCTTGAGGTCCATAGATGCTCCATAGATGCAGACAGTCACACTGGTGTTCCAGCAGCTTTAAGTTCATGAAAGGCCTGTCCCTGTGTGGTTCCTAATTATGCAAAACAATTTCATCTCAACTGAGGGTGACCGTTTGGGACTCCTTTCAAACCTTGGCAAAGTGGCTACAGTTCCCAACAACCTGGTCCTGGAGTACTCCTGCCCTGTACATTTTATTGTCATTAATACATTAATTAACTGTTTAATGTATGACAATTAACATTGTCATGGCGACTTTGCATTTCTCAACAAAGCCTTTCAAGTTCTGGAGTTGTATTGTAAATTTACATAGCAAATTTACACGATGTAAATTTAAAATACAGCTCCAGAACTTGAAAGGCTTTGTTGAGAAATGCAAAGTCACCCTTCCAACAAAAGTCAATGCAAGGTAATGATGGAAAAATAATTGATATATTATGTTGTCTCCTTTTTATCAGCATCATTTTCATTATTTTTTTGCTATTAAGACAACAGAACCTATATTTATGTGCAAAATATACTGATGGCATTAACTCAAAAATTAGACCAATATTCGATATTATATTCATAACTCATTATTACTCATTTTTACATGTACTTGAATTGTATTTTTACACATTTAGACTCTCTCACTCATGTGTGTGTGCTCTTTTTCTTAACATAGCAGCACTGTGCTCACCCTGATTAGCACAGCTTGACCCATATGACACAAACCAGCCAGAGACTGGAGGAACCTAATTCTCATTGCTTGTTTCGGATAATACGTCATAGAGCCATGCACTTGCACACGTTCACGTCGACATGGACACAAACATGCATAATGATCATTATGGTGCATTTGGGCAGCATTTCTTCACTGATTCCGTCTATGCTAAAGAAATTCATTAATGCATACTGTATATTAGCAGAAAATAAATGTTTTATGACCACATTATTTGCACTTTTCTGCATATATACTGTATATATAGGTATATACTGTAGATATATATGTAGATATATGCAGAAAAGTGTAAATAATGACATTATATAAAAACATTATATACTATACTATATACTATAAAGTATATACTTTTTTTATATACTATTTATATATATTGTTTTAACTTTCAATTGTATTGTATTGAACCATTGTATTGAACCATATCATCCCATCCATCATTTTTCACCTATTTTGCTGACAATGATAAAACATTTAAATTGTAAAACATTTCAATCTATATGGTAAATCTGGACATATGTAGTCAGTTGGGACTAGGTTTATCTGTGGTTTACACCATTTTTGGCAAATCTTTGTATATTAAATCTATCTTTGAAATCTCATTTTGTCTATCCAGTTTTGCAACATAGACCTGAACCCCATTCAAGTTTATAGGGCTGAAAATAACTGCCAGGGAGTGTTGCCAAGATATCTACAGAGTGGACAGACTTTACTAGAAAGCCTTTGGTGTGTATGAAAGAGAGAGTGAGACTGACAGAAACAGTTTGCCAGCTTTTGTGGTGCCCCACTGTCATTATGCACAAGTCAGGCTTTAACCTTCTTATCAGCAGACAGCAAGAGACAGATAGAAGAGAAACACTGAAAATCCCAGATTTAAAAAAAAATCATCCATCAACTCACAACACGAAAACTGAAAACAGCACAAAAACCTTGGCTTTTCAGGTGACCGTCTCAATATTCAAATCTGGTTGGACCAAGATTGGATTCAGACTGTTAAATAAGTGACTAGCTAAATAGCTAAATCATTCATGTGGGTTTTCCACAGTAACTACAGTAAGTGTTGGTGTTCCTGGGATAGGATTGGTGAATCCTCCATTGCTTGAATGCACCATGGCCCTGAAAACACGGTAGGGCCAATAGTCAACCAGCACATGAATTTTCACTTCATTTGGTATTTTCCTTTTTTTGCTATAATGACACATACCGCATACTTTTGTGTAAAACCCAATGCGTGTGTGTTCCATTTTAAGTTTAAAGAAATAAACGTTATTAGTGATAAAAAAAAAACTTTTTGTAAACATTTATATTTGTTAAAATAAACATGAGTTTTTCGCCCAAATCTTCATTATAATGTATATTTTTTCAATTTTTGTTTATTTTATCACAAAAATGAATAATAAATATTATAAAATATTATACACTGTCTATATTGCTTGTAATTAAGATGTAGAAAACATATGTTTACTATAAATACGCTTTTGTAAGTAACTTGTATTGATTGGCACACTGGGTATGTTCACATTGGGTGTACCCTGCTTCTAAGTGCCCTAAGTCTTTTGTGATAGTCTCCAGGCCCTGCAACCCTGTTTACAGGATAAAGCGATATAGAAGTTGAGTGAGTGAGTGACTTATGTCTGTGTTGATTTTTGAAACCCAATAATGTGATGGGATAGTCAGGATGTTCCACTTTGTTCTTTTTTTTCTACAATTTTCTACATTCAAAAACTGAACTCATAGATTTTCAATGTGGTCTCAGACCTCAGCATAGATTCTTTCTCGATCTGTCTCGATTATATATCAGTATATCTAGAATTTTGTGGTATGAGGCAGAAAAAAATGCTGCATAAATAAGCTAGCCAAAAATAGAATCATCAAAGTAACTAGATGGGGGTTAATGAGTTATTAGTCAAACATGGGAAGCTAATATTTTCTAAATAAAGCTCATAAACAAGTAGATGATTGAGTGAACAAATAAAAGAGTGACTGAGGGAGTAGATAAATAATGGTACGGTTCCACAAACAGGTAAGTAAGATGTTTTTATTAGCTATATTAATCCATAAATAAATGAATTAAAAACAACTGCCTATTTTGTCAGGATGCCAAATATGACATGTTTATTATTTATTACATATTATACATCAGATGTTTGTCTCAGCTGACACTTATTATAAAAAAAAAAAAATCATTATTCTTGCTCTGTACGTATATTTAATTTAGTTAACAACACACTGATGCTTCTAACATTTTTCACCGGTACAAACAAAGACAGCTCTTAGTAATATACATAATCTTTTTGAGCTCACTTCAACTGTGCATCGGATGTGGAAGATAGCAGTGCTGATGCTGTATTCTGAGCAACATGACAAGTCATTTTATTTCCTAAATTCAAGTTTTGTTTGGACAAAGAAAAGGTGGACAGTGGATTAATACCATATTGATTTATCAGACCAAATTTTATAAGACTGATGCTCTGTTATTGGCTCACCTCTACAGTGTGAATAACATCACAAAAAGGCATGTATTAAACTGAATGTCAGGTTTAAAGGATTACAGACACATCACAATTGCTGAAGTATTGCAGAAGAAGCCTTTTAATAATAATAATAATAATAAAAACAAACAAACAATCCAGGCAGGATGACATAAACAGTAACCACAGCAGTATCCAAAACAGTGTATGAGCAGATATGAGACAATTAATAACTAAACAAGGAAGCTTAAATAATGATGCTAAATCAGGGCAACAAACTAGGTTCAGGTGAAAACTATTGACATACAGAAGTGCAATATGGCAAATGAAGTGTGAACACAAATATGAACCACAAAGAGTTCAAGGCACCCTTCTGGAATTACTGTATCCTAGACAACCTGCATGATCAAAAAAGAGAAAAAAATGCTTGAACCTAGTAGCTATTACTTTGCACCAGACACAAATGGAATAAAATGATGAGGTTAATCAATGGCTCAGAAAGAATTCTTCTATGTGAAAGCCAACGTGCTATTATCAACCTCTCCTTTCAAATGAGCTCAGAAATTGTCCTGGGTGTGGACTTGAATAATCAGGCCAAGTGCTGAAACGTCCTTAGCCAACCCAGCACTATGTCGACCAATCAAGGGCTATTTAAAACAATCCCAGTATAACTTAGTCATTGCATAGCATTACCCTGTCTGTATGCTCTCGTTCACCCCTCTCTCCTGTCACAGAATAAGAGAATATTTCCTAGTGTTGGTGCTGGCCTTTAAATTCATTCATAGTTATTTTGTCTATAGAGTTGCTCCTGATGTTCATTTAATTAACCGATCATGATGAACTAGACATGTCTGTTGTTTGTTATAAGAAACACTATGCTAAACAAATCCCCAATGAATAATACTCACACTCTTGCTACAGTGCTATAGTATTTGCTGTACTCTTTGAGAATGATGAGCTGTACGCACGTATTGTAATTCTTTTCTTCATTCTTGATCTCTCCCTCTGCAAAAAGACAGAAAGGACATAAAGGAGACAGGGACCGAGTGGATGTAAAAGGAGGGAAGGAGGACATAGTGTTTCAGTGCTCCATTTAGACGCTCTTTATTTAGCTAGTGTCCCAAATATGGCCAACCGCAGCACTGAGTTCAGACTGAAAAACCCAAAGGGTAATAACATTTAATGTTTTGAGAGGCACTTTAACAGTTTTGGTGATTTTATACAGATGAGAATAAGCAATTGAGTAAATGAGTAAATCATAAGAATTACTGCATCATAGTGCCTAAATCATTGATTACATGACAGTCAGTTTTGACAGTCAGTCATCGAATCATTCAAAGATTAACATGTGAGTCAGTCAAAGAACAAAGAGTTTTGTGAGTCCTTAAGAAAAAGGGAATGTGAAATACAGTGGACCCTCATTTTTGTATCTTTTAGTAAAGTTATGTGTAAATGATTGTGTTACCTAAACCTGAAAAAAGTATAAAAGGATTCCGAAATGCTGATTTCCTAATTACTTGCATGCATATGTGTCGAGTGCATGAAACATGATTTCTGGCAAAAAGCTTTGCTTGTAGTGATGCCAAAATAATCTAGTGCAGGAGCATGAAATGAACAGTGAAAGGGGCAGAAGAGGATGTTTTTAGATTCATTTATATGGCAATTAAAATATTTAATGAGCTCACACTGATATCATTAATAATAACAATAATATACAAGGATCGTTTTTTCCCACCCTCTGTATAGCAGATTATATAACAGATATTTTGCTTGCCATGATAGAATTATCAGTTTTATTTTAGGGTATTTAAGGGTTACCTTGCTATCTTTATTTTTCACATATTCTTTAATTAATGCCAATAATACAGAAGGACTGGTTGTCGCAAAAATGTCCATAATAACCCAATAAATTGGCATAAGGACACTTTTTTGAGCCTTTCATATGCTAAATGCTGTGGATGTAATAAAAATAATTTATTTATACTCAATGCTTACTGACTCACTCACTCATTTTCCATATCACTAATTCTGTACAAGGTCACAGGAAGCCAAGAGTCTATACAAGGGAACTTAGGGCAGGATGCGGGGTACACCCTGGCAGGACTGCAGGAAAAGTGCAGTAATCCATGCATATTATGTGTTTGGAATGTGCATAAATTAGTTAACCTTCTTATGTGTGAATTTTTAAATTTATCAGGACAAGCAAAGTACATTTTAGGAGAATATAAAATGTTTTGTTTTGTATGCTCTCATATAAGTATGCTCTCATATAAGTTAAGTTTCTGTACTACTGTTGCCTGACACCTCCAGGGTCTGGGTTTGATTCCCTTTTCGCATCCATGTGCGTGTAGTTTGCATGTTGTCATGTGTTTCATGTAGGTGAGAGTGACCTCATATTGTATTACGTTAGTTAGTGCACCATTCTGTTTTTTTTTCTTTTGTATCATTATCATCATCATCGTTTCCTTTTAGTTTTTCAGTAATTCAATGACAAGTAATAATTTGAAAACTGCTTTTCTATTACAGACCACACTCATTTCTGTCCAGTTTTACCAGTTAATTGCAGTGTGAGTGCATGAAGATGCCCTCAGTGCTCTCTAACCTTTATACAACAGGTTATAGCAGGTTCAGTATAAATAATATATCGAGAGTATACTTTATACATGGATGACTTACTATGGCATGACACATCACAATACAGTATATACAGTAAGTGACAAGTGTTGGCATGGGTGTGTGTTTCCACTAATTACCATTATGCTGAATATCAATGACGAAAGCCACAAAGCAGGAAAAGTTTATTTTAGTCTCTTTGTATTTCTGATTTTTGTCTCTGATGTTTAAAAAACAGCTAGACAGTAGCTCAATTTTTCAATCAGCTCTTTACCATTTGTTTTAGTAGCCAAATATAGCAATTTTAGTAGCATGTGACTTTCCTGTCAAGGGATTTTCATCACCTTTCACCATTTTTTAAACTTCTCTATACCAATATACCAACAAATCACATTAGCAGTCAAAGCAGGATAATGACAGAGCAGGACAGCTGGTGTAAGGTGGAGATGATAACATGTATCGCTTAATTCTAAAACCATGAAAATGGATAAGAGCTGTTTCCAGTCATTTTATATAATACTATGTTTGTGCACAAGGAAAAAGTTTGTGGAAAACAGTAGGATGGAAAATTGCATCTCCTCTGCATGATCCCTACATTCTCCTTACATTCTCCAAAAATACTTTCCTTCTCTTGCTTATTCTCTCCCAGATCTGCAGAGCAAACAATTTTCTTCCATCATACAGTATATTGTCTCATAAATATTCAAAGGCATGTGGACAAACCCAGATGTATTGTAACTGGGTCAGATGCAAACTCACAGTTAAATTCCAACATGCTGTAATTTTTAAAGCCTAGTTGTCCATACATAAGATATAAAGTACATAATGTATGTGAATGAAAAAAAAATTAATACGGCTCACCCTTTCAAACGAAGCTCATAGAAGTGTGAGTGGAGGAGATAATAGCTGTATCTGATAGCTGTTATCTCTGTTATAGAGCTGTAAAATGGGCTCATCTTCTCCCTCTCCTTCACATTTCAGCTTTCTTTTCATCAGATGTCTTTTGAGAATTTCTCTCTATTTGGTCAAAAAGCTCTCAGTACATTATGTTGCTTTCAATACTGCTTTAAACTTCACTGCACCAATGTCACTGGACTATAGTAGCACTGTATAATTGCATTTTTCTACATTTTGTATTAGAGCGCATTTATATTTAAATCAGTAGAGTCGTGAACAGTATGGGAGGTTCTTATGTGCCCCAGTAGAATAGAAATTGGACACAGTGCTTTTTACTTCATCCATAAGAAAGCAAGTGTTGTTTTCTCATCATTTCATTAAAAAAAAATTAACAGATAAATGACTTAAGAGTGATTTCATGTGTGGCATTAAAATTTGAAATCTGTTGCTGTTAACTCTCAATATGAGGTCCAAAGAGCGGGCAGTGCCAGGAAAGCTGTCAATGCCATTGTTAACTCGAAAGATTAAAAACCTTTCAGTAACATAGCAAAACCATTGGGCACATCCATTAAAAGAGAACACACTGGTAAGCGCAGAAACACCAAAAGGCTGAAAAGACCACAGAAACTATAGTGGTGGATGATGGAAAAATTTCTTCTCTGCTGAAGAAAAACTCATTAACAACAGTTTGCCAAAATATAACCACAGTGGTGCGTAGAATTTGAAGCTGAAATATTACCAGATGCTGCCTATTGTAGGTAATTGTGTGATTTGCCTTCCCTCTGTGAAACGCTCAAACATGTAGCAGGTGTTTGAAATCAAAAGTGGAGTTAGTTTCAGAGATAGAGAGAGATAGAGAGAGAGTAACTTTTTTACTATGACTTAAAGGCTATATTAAGTTAATATCAGCTCAGTACTTTTGATACTTAAGTAAATTTGAAGGTGAATACTCTTCCACTTTTTCCCAAGTAGAAATGTAAATGAAGGTATTCTACTTTTCCTTAAGTAATACTTTATCTGATCTCTAATTTTACCTAACCAAAGGATTTGTCTGCTTTGCTCACCACCGCAAAAAAAAAATCCTTATTAGCGAGTAGTACCAACATTAGCTATTTGTTACTTACAGTAGGTTTGTAAATTGTCCATTAGTAAAAGTGTAAGTGTTAATTTAAGAATTCTTTTTTGTCAGGGTTAAATCTGTCTGTGCCATAATGTGGATCCATTTTCAGTTTTACAGTTGACATTTTGACTCATCCAATAGAAAATTCACACAATGTATATGTTTCCTGTGTTGACTCGCTCTTGTTTTTTGAACACAAGGTAGAAAACACTCTTTCCTCTTGTTCTTCCGCTTGAACTTCTTAAAGCTGTCCTTTCATAAAGCACAGCACGTACCATGTCTAGAAGTAGTAAGTAAGTTTTCTGGACTTGTCTTTTAACCTTAAAGAAGTCTCTGAAGGGAAATCCTGGCATTTAAGTCTTTCTGTCCGCCATCATAAGATTGGCAAGACATTGTGGTCTCAAATGTGGACTGATGTGTTAGGCCATTGTGTAAGGCCATTGTGTGCCATTGTATGTAGACCACGGGGGTATAATCTAGTGGGACATACAAGCATAAACTTTTTACACACACCTTTTATCTCTTTCCAAAGTATCTACATTGTCCAAAAATTTTACATTCACTCTCACTCACTCATTGTCTATACTGCTTTATTCGGTATACAGAGTTGCAGGGGGCCTGGAGCCTATCCCAGGAGACTTAGGGCAGGAGGCTAGGTACAACTTGGATGGGGTGCCAATCCATTGCAGAACACACACACACACACACACACTAATTTACACATTACGGGCAATTCAGGAACACCAATTAACCTAATCTGCATGTCTTTGGACTGTGGGAGGAAACCAGGGTACCCAGAGGAAACCCACCAATCACGGGGAGAAAATGCAAACTCCATGCACATAGACCCAAGATAGTAAGCAAAACCGGACCTTGGAGGTGCAAGGCGACATTGTTTACCACTAACCATTGTGCTACCTGTCTACATTCAATTGATTACAAAAATATATATATTAGGACTATATCAATTTTACAGTATAATAAAACACATTGAATATTATTATTACAGACTAATATTCAATGAAGGAACTTTCAAGGAATGGAAGTTTTGAGCATGTTTCCAGTTATCTGTAAACCCGGTGGCATTCATCATGATCTGAATGACTAATAGTCTTTACAGACACAGAGTCCATCCTGTCATATGCACTTAATACATATTATCTGCTTCTATGCTCATTTGTGACCTTCAACCTAAATGATTGAATTGCAGCAGTACTCTGTGCTGCTGTTGAACAATGAGAAGGTTAAATACCCTTGCATTTCACTTCAGTAATGATGGTGTGTGGTAATACCTTTCATTATACTCTTAGATGCAATGGAAAAGCCTCTCATTCCCCTTGATACCAAGACCTGTGACTTTCACCCAGTGCCTGTAGCCATAATCCGACCAAAGAGTGTAAATATGTTTTATCATATTAGTATATGTATTTTATCTTTATAACATAAGTAACAACACCACTGGCCTCAGACTAGGGGTTTTCAAAGACATTGGGATGTAAAACTTTAAACAAATTCAGGCTCTGCTCTTATCTAAACTAGTGCTCCCTAAACATCAATAATTGTAAATTGTATAACTTTGATTTCATTTGTGTAATCAAATCCTCAGTGCACCGCCTGCACATTTACTCTGAAACAAGATTAGAGCTAATTCTTTGTTTAACATGCAATGGCATGATCTCATTGTAGTAAACAAGCATTGCCTACACAACAAGTTCACCTAACATGAACACTTATACCCAAACAGGCTACATTATGGAGGTATAAGATCCAGATGACTTGGCACATAATATTATCCCAGCACACTGCTTTAACAACTGCATAACATCTTCATGTTGTCATTATTGGCTAACAATAAACAGCATGGTATGCTTTCTCGTGAGCTGGAAAATATATGCATGAATTCCTGGAACACTGCTGAAATGAATACAAATTCCATTTTCTTAGAAATGAACAGAAAACAAACAGCAGGAGATACATGGGTTCATTGAATTTAATGCACCCAGTAACGTGTCATAAAATAAGACATTAAGAGTGCACTCAACAAGCCATGCAATGTTAGAGTGTTAGATTTGTGGGTGTTTTAAAAATTAATAATACATATTCTATTCATAGATATATAATATATAAAATTTGATTGAGTTAATAACATCTATTTAGTTCTCTTTCACCTCTCCCAAGAATTCAATTCTAAAGATTGTTTTGTGATGTTGGGAGTTAATTCTCAATGTCTGGCCAATACATTTTCACCTAATGGTCTTTTCTGTTTTGAAAATAGGTTAGAGGTTGATCCCTGAAGTATTATTAGACTATCTAACCCCTAATGTTTTATAGAATGCAAACATTTGTAAAAATTTGAATGATTAATGTTTCTGTCTATACTGTACCTCTGATTCATTAAGAGTGACATTAACGTTTCAGTTTGACTTTGAGCTTAAGCTTCTCCATGCTAGCTTTGGGAATGCTTGTGAAGCTTTCCTTACTGGTCATAGTTATTGACTTAATAACTTGTCTCTTTTCCTCTTGATTTTCAATTTAAATGATTTTCTTGGTTTTTGTCTTTTGCAGGTTGATAATTGGGCCTGCTCTTACAGTACTGTCCAAAATTCTTGAACCACCCCTCATTTCTTCATATTAAACATAATTAAATTGTTGATTAAATTAAAAAATTGGGAACAAATGTTTTACTGCAACAGGCTGCAAACTGCCTTAAAGATACAGTTTAAAAAGTTGGTTGCAACAACTTCAGCAGCAACCTCATTTCCCCTCTCTTCCGTTCAAACCACAAAGCATTCAGCATCACCAAGATACTAATCACTGGCCTGATCATCTGCCATCATCTGCACGTGTTTCTCAATGGTTCATGCCTCATGTTAGATGAATTTTCTGATTCATGGCCACTGTATGGCTTAACAAACAAAAAACATTTCTCTGAAACTGGTCAGGTACAGAGACTGGACTGAAAATGCAAGCCAAAAACTTGCCCGAAATAAAAGCCAAAAAAGTCCTTCAGCAAATCTTGGAGGACTTTTTCTTAAGACTTCATAAAAATATAAGAAAGTCTTGCTCTTTGGACACACAACATGAAGAAATGATGGGTGGCTCAAGACACAGTGCTCTGTGCCAGCACTGTATTTTCCATTGTATTTCCTGAATGCATAATCTTACTCAGTATTTTTTACTTTATTTTATTGTAAATGATTCACCACTAATACCACATTTTCCATCTTATGACTCTACACCAAAGGGATACAAAACTTTTGCTGACAAACATGTTTGTTAATCATCACCCATTCACACTCTTAATTTCCTGTTCATCCTGTCTCATAATCAAAGTATTTCATTATAAAAATGGCTACACACCAAGCTTAAAATTTCCTGTTTATGATGCCAAATGACACATTCAGACTCATCAAAGAAGACAAGCCCCCCCCCTGTGGGGCAACGGATTGTGGGATGCTGGGTTCAGTGCTCTTGACTAATCAGCAGATTATTGACAGCACTTGAGGTTTTCTTCAGATGACACATGTCTGGATTCTCTTTCACCAAGACAAATAAACATTGAAGTTTATCATCTGAGTTCTTTAATTATCTCCCTAGAGTTGGGTCCAACATCTTAAAGGGAACTACTTACAGTTTCAACAGCCATCAAACAGTAATTTAGCATTCTACTCATTCCATTAAGAGTGTATATGGATCCATGTGCTACACAGGGAAATTGGAAGTCACATGCCCTGAAAAAACTGAACACTGCTATGGACTAAGGGCTAATTATGGAGAAGATGCAAAACCATAGGGATGCTTGAAATATTTTATAGATCAAAAGTTTATTTTGTCTCAAACTGTTTTCATGTCTTAATCCCCAGCAAGCAAGTTATGTATGACATCAAAAGAGAAAAAATCTCTATAAGGAGAATATAATGAAAAAAAATGTTTGGGATGAACTGAGACTGAACAGGAGGCCTGGGGGCTGAGCTTTACAAAAGCATCACAAAGTTAAAAGTTAAGTCATTTTAACCAGGAGAATTATCATTCAGTGTGATGAAAGCGGTGGCACGGTGGTGTAGTGGTTAACACTGTCGCCTTGCACCTCCAGGGTCCAGGCTCGATTTCCGTCTCTGTCTGCATGGAGTTTGGATGTTCTCCCCATGCTTGGTGGGGTTCCCCTGGGTACTCCGGTTTCCTCTCACAGTCTAAAGACATGCAGATTCCGCTAATTGGTGTTTCCAAATTGCCTGTAGTGTGTGATTAAGTGTGTGTGTGAGTGTACAATATGTGTGTGCCCTGCAATGAATTGGCACCATGTCCAGGACCCCGCCTTGTGCCCTAAGTCTCCTGGGATAGGCTCCAGGCTCTCTGCGGCCCTGAATACAGGATAAAGCAATATAGAAAATGAACTACTGCGGCTTTGAGATCCAGAGCTGCCATCAAGGATGAGATGTTTGCCAGACATGCTGAGATCTTGGTGAAAACCTGATTGTCTGAGGGAGGAAAGGAGAGAATTAGTAGGTATGTCATAACAATGTTATGAAACATGGTATGAAAAATTGCATGTTATAACAATGGTATGAAATGCTATGGAATAATATGACCTAACCAAGAGGTCAGGTATAGAGGGAGAACAGAAAAGCACCAAGTACTGCACCCTGTGGGACACCAGTAGAGAGACTGCATGGGGCAGATGTAGATCCCCTCCATGTCACCTCAAACAACCTATTTTCTAGTTAAGAAGCAAACCGCTGCCATGCTGTTCAATAGATTCCAAGGCTTGTAAGAATAAATAAGATAAGCTTCTGGTTTCCTGTGTCAAATGCAGCTGACAGGACCAGGGGGATGAGGACAGATGACAGATTATCTGATATAGCATTATGGAGCTTCTGACAGAAAGGGCCGTCTCTGTGGAATATGCCACTTTGAATCCAGATTGGTTGGAATCATTAAAGTTGTTCTGTGAGAGCTAAAGACACAATTGGTTATAAACAGTCCTTTCAAGAATTTTAGAAAGAAAAGAGAGAAGTGATACTGGGCGATAGTTGCGATAGTTGATATCACTGTGTATCAGACTGCAATAAAACTGTAACAATATGATTTATTTTGTACATTAGTGTGAAATCATGTATCCTCTAGTTGATCGATGTGTGAAAGTGCATAGTGACAGTGAAAACCATGAAGGTGGGAACTCACACATCAGATGAATTTAAAGGAGGAAAGATAAATAATTCTTAGAAATCTCAGAACTGATACACAGGTGAAGCTCAGAGACTCCTTTCTCCTTCGTTACACACAAAAACAGTGAGGTAAGATCTTAGACAATATCATGATCATGGAGCCTTTAGGATTTTTTCACTATAATTATAACAAGTATGTTTTAACCATTTGTACTATATTGTAGCTACTCTTTTCCAGGCTAATTCACTCCCTGGGCTTTTCTACAGTTAATCAAATGTTATTTTAAGGAATTATTATTTTCTTAATAATCCTTTTTTGTGCTTCAGACTAAAGATGAAGACTCTGTTCCTGATTCTGGTTCTTGTTGTGATGCTGATGAGCGGTGAGTGTACACTGGGCTTCAGGTCAAATGAAAACACAATTTTGTGCATGCGTATTTCAGATAAAAGTTATCTCTAATAAACAATCAGAAGATGATGCTGACTAAAATCAGTTCTGTTTACAGTATTTGTGACACAAGTCAATGTAAAGTAAAATCACACAGAGGGTTTCTTCAACACTCTCACCTCTGACTTGCTGAATTAAAACATCTAAATCTATAACCTCATCTGAGTTAAGCTGCTATGTGTTCATTGTTAAATGTGCCTTAAAAAATACAATAGTCATCATTATTAGCACACAAATTTTTACAAAAGGGCCCAAACGTACCATACAACCTGCTGGATGAATTCTGCAAAAGAATAAACAACAGCAAACAAACAAACAAACAAAAAACAAATATGCAGATACAAAATAGGAATTTTGTAGAAATTTATTTCAAATTATCATACAGGATTAAATTAGGATCAGGGGATCTGACATTCGTGACACTTGGTGTTTATTTCACTGTAGTCAGTCAGTCTCTACATTATTACAAAGCGGAGTAATTCTAATAGAAATGTCATGAGCCAGCCTGATCAGCCAAGCACATCCAGGTCATGATTTCAGATAATTACCTCCGCACACCTGTAACCTATCAGCAATCCACCCTGCCTTTAAAAGGATGCTTCCAACTTCATTCAGTGGCAAAGCATTGCATGCCTCCTGATCTGTCATTCACGATTTTCCCAGTTATTTCTACCTCTGTGTATGACCCTGCCTGTCTTGTTTCTAACCCTCTGGATTATCTGTGTTTGGATTTGCTTCTGTGTATAACCTCGTCTGCATTACGCTTTGCACTTCCGGATTTGCTTTTTCTCACTGCTGGACAACTGTTACCAACCCTGTCTACCACTTTGACCCAATTGGACCCTGCTAGACTCTCACAAGTTAAGTATTCAGCAGGTAACCCAGACAATTCAATTCAATTTCAATTCAATTTTATTTGTGTAGTGCTTTTAACAATTGTCATTGTCGCAAAGCAGAGAGCCAAACCCTCTCCTCTATCACCTTACAACTACAGCAAATCCTTCTACCTCAGTTCACTCTGTATGTCTAGAACCCCGGCTCTGGAACGTGCCGCTCCTGTTTGTCACAATGCTCTCTGCTGTTGAGCATCAAGCCTCTTTCTTTCCAAAGGAGCGTTCAAAGGTAATTACAGTCCTCACCAGCTGGGCACGTGAATTGGGAACTGCTGTTTGGGACACTAACAACCGTTGCTGCACGTTCCTCAGAACATTCACTAAGGAGATGAAGAGGGTTGTTTGACCTCTGCCACTCTGGCAGGGATGCAGCCAGACAATTACTGGAGCTCAGCCAAGGCCCCCGTTTTGCATATGACTATGCCATAGAGTTCCGAACTCTGGCTGCATCCGCAAACTGGGAGACCCAGGTAATATACGATGCCTTCATTCACAGTCTCTCCGAAGATATCAAGGACTGGTTAATTAGTCAGGGGCTTCCCTGTGATTTCACAAATTCAGCACCATCGTCAGCTCCACCTCATGCACAAAAGGGGCGGGGCATCTCAACTCACTGTGAACCAAGACAGTACAGAACCGACCACCAGTGAAAAGTTTTGGAAGCAAGATTCCTGGGTTTTTTTTTCTGCCCTTTCTTTCAGAGACCCAAGGACTTTAGATCTGTTTCTCGATAAATGGCTTCCCCTGCACTCCTCTCTGCTTCCAGTGAGGTGCTTCCAGAGGTGATATCCACTTAGTCACCTCCAAATCATGCTAAATAGAGTCAGTACCCTGCTTCACTTACAAAAACTGAAATAAGGTGCTAACAAGATTAACTGAAAAGACTATTAGAACGTTTCCCAACCAGAAGCCATGGGTGGATAAAACCATCCGCAACACTCTGAGATCTCGCACCACTGCCTACAAAACACGGGACTTGCGTCAGGGGAAGTGGAACCATTGCGTCGGGGGAAGTGGAGCCTGTGGCAGGGACTGAGGACAATAACGGATTATAAAACACCAACAACCGGTATGACGAACGCGGACGCGACTCTGGCAGACGAGATGAACACATTCTATGCTCACTTCGAGGCTGCAGCTAAAGATGCTAGCGATGCTAATGCTAGCGGCGCTAACGGCTGCAGACAGGAAGACACTGCCA
>JAOVVB010000033.1:7856646-7867318 GCA_028570985.1 Heterobranchus longifilis | reverse complement strand
CAGGATTTTCTTTTCTCATGATGCCATCTATTTTGTGAAGTGCACCAGTCCCTTCTGAAGCAAAGCAGCCCCACAACATTATACTACCACCCATATACTTCACAGTTGGGATGGTGTTCTGAGGCTTTAAAGCTTCGCCCTTTTCCCTCCAAATATACTGTTTATCATTATGGCCAAACAGTTTAATTTTTGTTTTGTCAGACCACATACCGTGTCTCCAGAAATTAAGAATTCTGTCCCCATGCGCCGTTGCAAACTGTAGTCTGTTTTTTTTTTTTTATGGTGGTTTTGAAGTAATGGCTTTCTCCTCCCAGAGCAACTTTCAGGTGTTACAGTACTCGTTTTACTGTGGATAATGACACTGTCTTACCAGTTTTAGCCAGCGTCTTCAGAAGGTCTTTTGCTGTTGTCCTGGGGTTGATATGCACATTTTGCACCAAAAAACGTTCCTCTCTGGGACTCAGAATCCGTCTCCTTCCTGAGCGGTATGATGGTTGTACATTCCTACAGTAGGTTTTGTATATTTGCGTATTATTGTCTGAATGGATGAACGTTCAGGCATCTGGAAATTGCACTTAAGCATGAGCAACAATTGTGGAGGTCCACAATTCTTGTCCTGATGTCTTGGGTGATTTCTCTTAATTTTCCCATGATGTCAAAGAAAGAGGCTCTGTGTTTGAGGTGTGCCTTTACACAGTATGCATCCACAGGTGTGCCACCAATTAACTCAAATGGAATCAATTAACCTATCAGAAGCTTCTTAAGTTCAGAATGGAATCATCTGGAATTTTCTTTTTGTTTAAGGACACAAACTTATACTATGTATATTTCTGAATTTGATGAAAGTAATTTAAAAAAATACATAAAAAATTATCACTTGCTCAATTTACTCTGATTTAATGTTTGACAGTAAAAAAAAAGTTTTTGGTGTTTTAAGTTTATGTAAACGTTTCAACTGTATACAAAGTAATTTACTTTTATTTATTTGCTAATGGTTCTATGGTACATAGTTATAACATTTACCATAGTATGTCTCTATGGAACACTTACCAGTATGGTACCCGCCAAAGGTTTATACACAATATTTTGATAAATACTATTGTAAAGATTGGGTAATGCAGTGGCAATGTATACTGCAGTGGCAAAGTACCAAAGTTCAGCAGGTATTTAATATGGTAAGTACTTTGAAATCTCCATCAATAAATATATCCTTACACAGGTTCTTTAGGTTTCTAACTTATCATTGAAACCCTGTTGGAAAGGGAATTAAGTCACCCCCAGTTGAGCAGTGTGGGGTGTAATAAGTTCTTTGAGGTAAGTGGGTGCAAGGTAGTTCTTGGCTTTGTAGACAAGCATCAGTGTTTTTAATGTAATTTGGACAGCTACAGGAAGCCAGTGGCAGGAGCAGAGAAGTGGGAAGGTTGAAAATAAGTCCTGCAGCCCTGTACTGAATCAGCTAGAGAGGACAAACAGAGGGAGACATGCCATGAGTGAGTTGCAGTAGTCCAGTCTTAAAATCAGCACAGCACAAGCACCTGAGTGGCCTGTGTGGAGAGAAATCGACAAATTCTTCTGATGTTATTGATAAGCACATGTAAGGTTAGCAATGTGAGGGGGAAAAAGAACAGTTGACTATCCAGGGTTACCCCAAGGATGCGGGCAGTGACTGAAGGAGTGATCTAAGTGTTGTCCAGGAAGATCATAAGATCCTGACGGGGGGATTATCTGGAATGAACAGCTGTTCAGTTTTGCTGAGATTACATTTCAGTTGAGGAGCTGTCATCCAGGATGAGATGTCTGCCATATATGCTGCGATCTGAGAGAAAACATAAGTGTCTGGGGGAGGAAAGGAATGAGTTGAGTGTCATCTGCATAAAAATGGTATGAAAGTCCATTTGATGATATGACCTCACCAAGTGAGCGAGTATAGAGGAAGAACAGAAGAGAACCAAGTACTGAGCCTTGTGGGACACCAGTGGAGAGTCTGCATAAAGCTGATGTGGATCCCTTCCGTGTTGCCTCATATGAAAGACCTTTTAGGTAGAAAGCAAACAACTGCCATTCCATGTCTCAGCAAGGCATGCAAGAATAGGAATGAAAACCTTGTAGTTTACCATGTCAAATAAAGCTGAGAGGTCTAGGAGGATGAGGACAGATGTTAGTTTCGCCAATCTAGCAGAATGGAGTTTCTCAGAAAGTTCTCTAAAGTTCTATGGTGTATACCATGGTAATGTCTAAAGTACTGTGGTGGCACTATGGCACATAATGGTATGTTCTATAGTTTACTATAGTAAAATGTCTTATGGGAATATGGTGCTCAGTCCCCAGAATTACCTACTGTATGGGTTGAGGCAGTACTCAAACAGTTGGGACCATCTTGTAAGTGTGAATTTGGATTTATCATTGATATGATAAAAGATTAGTTTAGCAGTAAAAAGTAAAATGAACTCTACAGCTATATCTTTGCCGGGACTACTATGTATCTCAGTGTGTTTATTTTCCATGTACTAACTTCTGACCAGTCCTCATCATCTCTTATCAGTATATCTATGTTCATTTGAAGTAAATTAGTGAAACCATATCCAAGCTTAAGTCAGCTTTTTGGTTTCAGATTGATCGACAATCTCTTCTTATTTAGTCTTTATTTTACTATTAAACTGCAAAACAAATAGCCTTTTGGTTTATTCTGTACCACTTTACTTCTTTACTACTGCAAATTATTATTTAAATTAGTATAACATTTGAGTACCTTTGCCATATGTAGTCATGATGTTCACATACTACATTCTACTTTTGTGTATGGTTTATTTTAAGTAGTATGCAGAATACAGCATGTATTACAAGCACAACCAGAGAAAGATGCAGGAGTGACTGTTTTACAAATAAGATTCCATAAAACAACCCAAATGAATACTCCAATACTTTCCTGTTACTTTTAGACTCTGTTGGACTTGGGGGCATCACCAGATTATAAGGATAGTCGTGGTTTGTCAGCACTGTATCACACAGCCATGGTGGGAGGAGATTCAGGCTGCTGTGAGCTCCTTCTTTACGAGCATGCCAGCATCAACTGCCAGGATGAGAACGGCTGGCATGAAGTTCATCAGGTGACCTTTGAACTCTGGTATAGTACAATCAGTGTCTAAGACCAATAGCTGTGATTCCCTTAGGTGTCCAAAGATAATTACGTCAGATTATGTTTTTCAGATTATGTTTTACTTCTTGACTAATAAATGTGAAGTCAAAATCCTTTTACGTAGATATTTATTTTCTCTAAATTATAAAGGTCATTAAAACCACACAAAAAGAACTACACCACACAACAGCAAGCAATGACTTTGTTAGTATCTTATTTTAGAACATTAATCTGTTTAGGGTGAATCCTCTCTCTGCCAGAGCACATTAACCCTTATTAGTGCATGCAATAAAGCTGAGCACTGCAGCACTGCTTGGCAAAGACAAGTTAACTCTCAATTCTCAGTTGTAGAGGGGGTGGGGAGAAATTTACTAAATACAACTACAAAATCCATACAATTATATTGGCAAGTGCACCACCTTCATACAGTCAAATGGTGAATTTGTCATTATTCTATTAACCAGTCTTTTCATATTAATGTAGTCAGTAAACATTTTTATAATAATTCCACTGGAAATGGTTAAAATACACCCTAGTTATTTCTTCTTGTGTGTAAGTTCTTCTTGTGTGTAAGGATATGTATAGTTGTGCATGTGCACATTGTTAAAATGTGGCTGTGAATAGAATGGGATTTATTAAATTCGACTTGTGTGTGAGGATGTGTGTATAATTACGCACACTCCTGACCATGCACGAGCCTCAAGTGGTAGAGGTAAAACTGATTATGAGTCACTTTTATCTCACTTGTTGTCAATCATATCAGCATAACCGACAGTGTAATTATTTGCTTTTGATGAATGTCAATTTCCAGGCAGGTAACCCAGATGAAGTGGCAAGGTAACTCAAATAAAAGCCATATCTTTTGCTGAGAGTGATAAGTGGTTCATCATGCTGGATTATGTAATCTGTATTATGGGGATTTAAGATTTAGGCACATTTCACCTAATAATGCACAAATGGCTGAAAATGGTTAATGCTAAATATTAATGCTTGGTCTGACTGGTCAGAGTGCACACGCTGACTTCTATCCATTGCCAAAATCACCTACTATACAGTGGTCAGCAATGGAGGAAGGTGACCTGGTTCAATGAATCATGTTTTCAGGTATCATGTGGATGTTACTTTGATATATATTACCGACCTAAACATTGCTGCTGACCAAGTACACCCCTTTATGACAATGGTATTCTCTAATCGCAGTGGCCTCTTTCTGCAGGATAATGTGCTCTGTGACACTCGGCTTGCCAAAATCCCCTAGCTTCCCCAGATCTCAATCTGATTGAGCATCTGTAGCATGTGCTGAACAAACATGTCTTATTCATACTGTATAGGCCCCATCTCACCACTTAAAGGATCTGCTGATAAAGTCTTAGTGCCAGATACTACAGCACACATTCAGAGGTCTTGTGGAGTGACCAGTGTATTCAGATGATTCGTTAGAGGGCAAGATTGTAAAAAATAGTGCTAAAAGAACCTGGTAGCAGCATGGTTTATTAACCACACATATATACTTGCTGAAGCTAAGATCTAGGATCCTATACATGCCACAAAAAAATTTCTGAGAGAAATAATGCTCTGAAAGTGCTAAAGGAACGAAGCAATAATACTGGCAAATATGACTGACACTTTCTAATAGTCATGGGAAGCTATATGTCAGACGATCTGGGGGTTAGAGTAAATCCTGACTGACATTTACGAACAGTGATGTGTTTACTAACAGCGCTGCATTCCATCCTTTCTGTCCAAATGAACTGCAGCAGAAGTATAATTTTTGGGTAACATCATGGTCTAGAGTGTGGTATTCTATTTATACCACAGGGATCTGATGATTAAAAAGTTGAATTTATTAATGATTAACGCATCAAGCATTTTAATGATGTATAATTCGATTTAATGTTGTGGAACATCTGAGAGGCAGAATAGTTCATGTTTTTACTTAGGAGAAATATATACAGTTATTCCCTTATCATATACCCCCCACACTTTTTTTCCTGCGCTACGAGACTTTGACTGTTACAAAGCACTTAAAACCAATACTTCTCCTTAAATGTTAAATACCCTGCTAAAAGAATTACAGATAATGTAGTCCAGGTTTGACTTGAATGTCCCTCATACAGTATATGTGAGAATAATTGTTCCATTAATTGAGTAGTATAGTTAAACAGTCTAGTCTATCTATGTCGATAGAAATAAAATAAAAAATTATAAACAAATACACATTTTAATTTAATAAACAACAAAAATCAGTTTTCATGAGTCTTAGGCTTAACATACATAGATTATACACCATAAACGCCCCTGTATGTATGTATGTTGCTGCTGGAACTACTGTCCTAATTGTGCACAGAAACAATTTAAATCTTTTCACCAATCAGATTCAACAATTTAAATGCAGTGTAGCATTAAATACAATATTACTAATATTGTAGTAATAGCTCCATGTATTACTCTGATATGTTGTCAGTAATACATGGAGCCATTGTATACAGTAGTGTCATATCACAGGGTGGGTGAAAATTAACTATACACAGACAATATGTAATGGCTATAGAATTTGTAGTATCACTGGAGCACCACCCCATGGTGCACCATTCCATTTTACTTTTACCCTGCATGCGTATGACGGTTAGACCAGCATTTTCCAGGACATTGGCTGGGACCTCATGAATGGCCTCCAAGTACTCCAGATCTCTCACTCCATGTGATTTTTCCTGTGTGGCTACGCAAAGGAGGAGGTGTCCAGGAGAAATCCTTGCACACTGGAGGACTTGGAGGTTCTCAGCAATATCCCAAATGTCTTCCTTCAGAAGCATTCCATCCACAGCCGATTGAGGAAACTGGTTGACGCAACCGGAGCCTACGTTGAATTTTAAAGATTTGATTTCATTTTCCTATGTAATAAAGTACATGTGCAATTTCGTTTAATACAGTTGTATTAGAAATATGGACTTTATTACCAATTTTTGTATGTTCTCACCCTGTATGCAAGGTATAGTACAAAGTCATACTGCCATCTGGTGGACATGATTTTGTGAGTCCATGTACTGTATATTACACCAATTTCCTGGCTGGAAAGATATGGGTCAATCAAAGGTCATGTACCACTGCCAATGAAAGACCTTTAGAAGACCATAACTAAAAAAAAAAGCTAATTTATTGTTGGATCATTCTTAGCGCAGCAATAATTCCATTACACCGACAATATACCTTAAATCCGACTGAAGTCATTTAGATTAGAGATTCTTTTAGATTAAATTCTTTCTAACTGTTCACATGATTCAATAGATTTACATGCTCAATCCATGTAATCAGAACTTTTTTAGGACATGCAGCAAAGTGCTTCTGTGCACTGTGGAGAGTTCAACCTGCTGGAAATATAGCAGAACAACAAGAAAATGATTTTCTCCAACAAATTCTGATAAATCTGGCCTTACGTGGTATGATTGGTTACCAGAATTTAGTTTCATCTATGACTGTTTAGATGTTTTGTATGTCATTATACTGTAATGCTATAACAGCAACTCAAACTGATTAATGTGCATCCCGAACAAAGATTAGGAATGATTCTTACAGAATGTATGGAAAGAGGATAATTAAATGTCATTATTTTATTATATGATTTGTGTGTGTGTGCGTGTGCGTGTATGTGTGTGTGTGTTTACATGCAGGCTTGTCGACATGGTCATGTCCAACATCTTGAGCATCTCCTCTTTTACGGCGCTGACATGAGTGCTCAGAATGCATCAGGAAACACAGCGATGCATATTTGTGCTCTCTACAACCAGGTGTGTGTATATCAAAATCTCAAAAATGATGTGATGATGTCACATCTCTTTACATTTAACCACTTCATGCGTTTTACTCCAGGATAAATGTGCTCGTGTGCTGCTTGTTCGGGGAGCTGATAAGGAGGTGAAGAATTACAACAGCCAAACTTCATTTCAGGTTGGTCTACTTCCTGCATTCCAATTATTTTCACTTCAGATTTTTTAGTTACTTTGCTGGTATGTATAAAGCCAAGATAATCTTTAAACTAAAGAGTTTTAATATATAGAACTAAGGACAATTGCTAGTTTGCTCAAAAGCCTGAGTCGAGTGCAAATCAAGGTCAAACCTATATCCATAAACACCAATGGGTAAGTTGGCATCTCATCCAGGATGCCCTGTCCCTGTGTGTCCTGGGATCGGCTCCAGGAACCCTGCCACCCTACATAGTGTGGGTGGTTTGGAAAAATATGTATTATAACTATAAATGACTGACAAAAATATACTGCCAACACACTGCATGATAAATTTTGGTTCGGCGGACCTAAAATTCAAACTATGTGAATATGAATAGTGTGTTTAGTACAGTAGCATGTGTAAACAGGAAGTAATCTGCCAAATGAAGTCATTTGTTTCTGTTTGAAGTTCTCTCATGTTTCTTCTTTTCATTTATAAAGGGATATTTTGAGTTTTTGGGTCAAATCTGTCTTAAATTAAAATTGGAGTGCATATACTGTACACCGATCAGCCTTAAAATTACAACACAAAAACATTTGCTCAGCGATAACATTTCTAATGAAAAAAAAAAAGGGATTTGTTCTAAATACACCAGAACTTTAAAAGATACCCATTCGTTCTAGCTCAGTGGGACCGCAGTAGCATCATATGAGTCTCATCAGAACTTTGGAATGAATTTATGCATGAACGAGGGTTGTGGAATTTGTCCTCGAATACTTACACTGTACTTGCCTTCTGGGTGACAAACTTCATAGTCAGTGTACACAGCAGGAAAATTTGATATCGACCAAGATCTATTGTAATGTACTTATTTGAACCTCACTTTTGATTGAAGGCAAAGTTCTGTACAAGGCATTAGAAATTTAAACAATCCCTTAAACCCTAAATGAACTCTTAAAATCCTGTGTGTCAGGTTGCCATCATTGCTGGAAATTTTGAGCTTGCTGAGCTGATCAAGATCCACAGAGAGGGTGACGTAGGTGAGAGTCAAACACAAGTGCACAGACACACACACACACACACACATAACAAGAACAAACTACATATAAGCCTAAAATATAATACACAAAAATACAGTATAATACTGTTTTTTTTTTATAATACAAAAATGTATACACAATTTAACATGAAAAATATGCCTCATAAACATACTACAACACATTGCTGCCATAATTCAATTCAAGTTTTAAAATAAGACATAGATAACAACTGAAGCATGTATACATTTTTGGGCCCCTCTGTCTATGTGAAAAAAAAAAAAAAATGCCAGAGACACTGGTCTGGGGATGTATTAAAACAATTACTGCTGGATTACTGTTGGATTATTGTTCTTATTCATTTCTGAACTTCTGTACTCCACCAGGTGACACTAAGTGTGTGAGAGAAATTTGTATTATGTATTTCAAGTTCAACAGACAGATAGATATATGGACATATAGAAATCTATATAGCTAGAGAGAGAGAAGAGAAAAGAAATAAGGCACAGTTAATCCGAGCTTCACAGCTGTCCAGCAGGCGGAATGAGACAAGCTGCAGTTTAAGAGGTTTAAATTCTGATCAGGCAGCATCATGGAGACAAAATTGTTCATCAAGATCTCCAGATGCATCAGGACTGTCCAGTTCCTCTTCATTTCCCTTTCCTATTTATTACCCTATTTCCTTATTTTATCGACGGATCTTAATTGTGATGGAAATGTACAGTAATCGCCATGGGCTCCTCTTGCTGCTCAGAAAAAGGTGTGTTCAAGACTTGCTACATTTTTTTTTTCAACTACGTAGGAGCTAGTATTTACTGAAGTATATTGCTAATTTGCCAAAACTTTACCAGATTAAAGTATATGCATATTATTAAAACAAAATAAATTAAGTAATGTAGATGTACAGTGTGTTTTAGTAACTGTTTTAATAAATTATGCACTTTTGCCTTATCTGGATATTTAAAGAATAGTTGAACAAAAAAATACTACTTGTTGCCTTCAGAATTGTGAATTGATATTGAGGGTGTTTGGGATGACGCATAAGTTTGAATGCAGTACTAAAAGCTGGTTTTACATAATCATTTACTATATAAGACTAATGTGATCATTTCAGCTGATCTTTCAAGAATGTATCATTTAATTCTGAGCCACATTTAACTCAAATGTTTGGCTGTGTAAGAATGTTCTGAAATGAAATCAGGTCTGTGTTCAGTAATATTAGTTAAGATGAACATCTCCTTAAACATTGCTCCTATGATAATGTTGACTGTTAAGTCGACTAGCTAATGTTACCTCTGCAGCAACGCACTGTAATTTAAATCAAGTTTGCTAACCCCAATCTTGCTAATGTAAACCTACATATTGCATCATGCTATTAAAAGCAAACTAGATAACATGTATCTAGTTATGTACTGTAACATGTGCTATTATATCATGTAAACAGGTAGCAAAGTTTAACAGCACGATAGCCGTTGATAGATTATTGTATTGTCTACACCAGTCACTAGCTAGCCTACTAGATTTAGATAACTACAGTGTAAATCAGTCCCAGACTGGTGTAAAAAAGATAGCACTTGTTCAGCAATATGAAAGATTTCTCCATATACTGTAACTCATAAAGATTTATACATACTGTAGAGATTAAAAGGTTTAATGTGCTCGATTAATAGAATGGAAAAGAAAGATAAGACATGTCACTGAGAGAGAGAGACAGAGCGAGAGAGACAGAGCGAGAGAGAGAGAGAGAGAGAGAGAGAGAGATGTGGGGCAAGGTGGAGGGTCCAGTGTGAATCTTCCAGTTTATTGCCAGCTCAGATAAATCATGATCTGTGCTATATCACTGTCCCTCTCTCACAGCTTTTTATTTTCCTCATTGAGATAACATCTTACTCTATTATTTTGGACGATGCACGATACTGTACTGTATGTACAGTAAGTGAATGCTAGTGGAATGAAAATTAAATCTTTTCTCTGTACCTTAAAGAAAGAAGGTAAGGGAACGTTTTATTTACATAAAAGGGAATAGTTTTGTTTATCCTTATACTCTTTTTTTACATCATTTATATTTTTTCTTCTTCTGTCTTTTTGTTCTCAATGTCTTATAATGACAAACACTCAGTGGTCAGTAAGAGCACATTGTTTTGATGCATATGGAATACTGATGAGGTCAAATATTGTTTTCCTTTTGCTGCAACAAATCTTAGTATTAATTTTCATTTTTTAAGGTATTAATTATAAGTGTATATCTGCAATTAAGAATAACTCACACAGTCATTCATCGTCTATACCGCTTTATCCTGGATCCAGGGGGGCGGTGTACACGCTGGACAGGGTGCCAATACATCGCCGGGCACACACACCTATACACACATTCACACACTTATCCACACACTACGTGCAATTTGGGAACGCCAGTTAGCCTAATCTGCAGGTTTTTGGACTGTAGGAGGAAACCCGAGTATCCGGAGTTTTTTCTTTATTTTCGCAGTGAAGTCACATAATCTTTATCTGTCTAGTTCCAGCAACCTTGTGCCCACTTTGGCATCAGATTCTTGTT
>JAOVVB010000033.1:7809898-7828426 GCA_028570985.1 Heterobranchus longifilis | reverse complement strand
CTGTGATGGATTGCCACCCCGACCAGGGTGTACCCCGCCTCGTGCCCTAAGTCCCCTGGGATAGGCTCCAGGCCCCCTGCGACACTGTATATGGGATTACGTGGTATAGACGATGAGTCAGTGAGTATTTCAGTGGGTGAATTGACAGACACTCTTTGGGGAGCTCTGAGACCTATGTAAATTTGTTCAAGAAAGCAAAATATGGGACCGTTTATCTTACACTTGACTTATGTTGAATTCTTCATTAATTTCCAACTTGCTCATGCACTGTGACACTTATAAACTGAATAGACAGCCATCACAGATGTAGTTATAATAGTATATATAAAAGTAGTAGCCATGTTAAAACCAAACTCAAGTTCTTCCTTAGTACATAGTTTGACACGCCATGTAAAGCTTCTGTCAATTTCATACAATAACTAAAAAAAAATTTATGTTGGACGTGATCCTAACTTTATATACTATATGTAGCTCCTATAATACTGTAGTTTTCAAAATAAAGTTTTATTCTTCAAGAATCCTTATTAAGAAATGGCATTGCATATCCAAGTAATGATCTAAAAAGTGAATGTCTGATAATTTAGACATGCAGTTTACATAATAACCAACTCGAAGTTAAACGCTTCCTTTAATTGCCAGCACAAGCATTAGCCATCATTATCTTCAGTGCAAGACTAAAGAAGCGAACTTTACACATCAAACATTATTCTGTCCTGCCGTACATGAGGTAAGACTTAATTAAAGACAGAATTAAGTTTCTGGCCAAACCATTCTAAACACATCAATGTACTCTCATTTGAATACAAACCCATTTATTACGGTGAAAAAATACCTCTATCTTCTCCAAAAAAACTAACACTTTTCACATTCAAGAATTCACATTCATTCTGATACACCATCACACACACGATCATACACTCAATCAAACCCATTTGAACTGTCTTCAAAATGTCTCCTTTCTACCTCTCACTCCACTCAAAAGCGGACACGCCCATCGAGGAGTTTACACCTACTCCTGCTTTTCCCGCCCTTCAGTACCTGGAGTCAGTGGATGAGGGTGGAGTTGCCTGGGAGGCGGGGCTTCGGACCGGTGACTTCCTCATTGAGGTAATTACAAAGCTATATCTTTTGTCAAATGCTGAATTTCATTTGTAATTAATGTTGATACTAGAACCCTCATTATAACAAAACTCCACTACACTGGTAAGTGCATATTAAATCACATGCTTCAGTACGGTTCTGCATGATATATTGAGTGGACAGTACATAGGATAGCATGTCTGGCCCTGCCATCTGGTATAGACAGGCTAGCAAAGCTACCTATATGCTTTTATTTGTTTTTAATCAATGGGCTTAATTTGATCATATTTTTCTGTTTTGGATCTAACAGTACCTCCAGTAATGAAATGAAGGAATACACGTGTATTATATTGGGATTAGGGCTGTTTTCTTTTTATCTGAGGCTATAGATTTCTGCTGCCTGTGATAAATAGCCACGTCAAGTGATTACATCTCGTGAAATTTCCCCAGTGATAAATTACACAATGTGACAAATCATGTTTTGTCTACTTTGGTGTAAGTTAGCATGGAGTATGTACAGTAGACGGCACTGTGGTGTTAGTGGTTAGCATCGTCACCTTGCACCTCCAGGGTCTGGGTTTAGTTCCTGCCTCAGGGTCCGTGTGCATGGAGTTTGCAAGTTCTTCCCATGCTTGATGGGTTTTCTTTGAGTACTCTGGTTTTCTCCCACAGTCCAAAGACATGCAGATTAGGCTAATTGACCTTCCCAAATTGCCCATAGTGTGTGAATGTTAGCAGGAGGTCCCACTATGGTTGTGAAATGGGAATTAATACATTGGTAATCACCACTGGCCTCCATGGTCCCTAGTTGGACAACAGAGGTTCCTAGATGGATGGATGGAAGGTGGGGTGTATTTCATAACTTTCATCCTGCAACTTAATAGAAACAGTAACTACTGTAGCTAGCTACAAACATCTAACCAGGTTATGAGATTGTGTTACTGTATATACTGTAGTATTAGCTTGCTATATTTAACTACTCATATAATATAAATACAAATGTGAATGTTTCTCTACACAACAAATTAAACACTTTACATTTGTAAATGTACTCCGTGTGAGTGACAGTTTGGTCCACAGTGGTTAGAGGAATTTCATAGATATTTCTGATTGACTGAAACAAATTACAGCACTTTCCACATTGAGAAGCATACAGTATGCGTACTATATGTTATAGCTGCGTGCGAGTGTACAGTACGTGTTTAAAAGTTATGGAAGGGTCGAGTGTTTTCTGCTGTGTGGAAGTGCTATTGTTTTAAAAGGACATGATAGCTGCAAAGAATCCTGTGTAGAGGGCTGACTTCTGATTATTTTAAAGAAAAAAATAACTCCAACAGTGTTTGATGATTGACGAATTAAAAGCAGTACTGTGTGAGAGGTGACAATGTCAGCTGTGTTTTTGCTGCCTACAGATCGTTTTTTGTAGTTAACATTCTCAAAATTAGCACCGTAGAAAAGAACTTTTCTTAACACACACACACACACACACACACACACACACACACTAAAGCTGCAGTGTGTACAGTTTGTCTCTAGTGTCCTGATATATTACGGATGCTGTCATCAATTTTTCTTTCTTTTTTTTTTTCTTTCTTACTTTCTTTATAACTAAATGTATCATTTCTGCTTTTTTTTTTGCATCATACTTTATGTTCCTCGGTCTGCTGTTCCTTCTCTTTTTCATTTTAAATTAAAATGGATAAATGTTGTTAAACCTGGCACCATGGTGACATAGTGGTTAACACTGTCACCTCGTACCTCCAGGGTTGGAGGTTCTAATCTCATTTCTGGTCTGTATTTCTGGAGCTTGCATGTTCTCCACATGCATGCTGGGTTTCCTCCAGGTACCCTGGTTTCCTCCCACAGCCAACATGACAAGACATGACCAGTATGCTAATTGACGTAGGCTGCTTTGCAAATTGCTGTGGTGTATGATTGTGAGTGTGTGCAATGGGTTAGTTTCCCCACTTAGTACCCTGAGCGACTTGGTATAGGTTTCTCGCCCCTAAGACCCTATAAATACAGTAATAAGCGGAGTAAACGATGGATGGATGGATGGATGGAGCTTGAATTTACTTAGTTACAGTTGCAATGAGGGTCGGACGTCCAATCTATTGGGTATAGCAATGTTGCCAGATTCAGATTGGTTTGATTTAGAGCACTGGAGATATGTATTGTATAGCATAACTGTACTGCCAGCTGACTAACAATGATTTCAAAGTGAATTATATTGGGAAACACTGAAAAAAAAGCTAATCAAAATACAACACAATGCTACAGTATGCAAAGCTGTCTAAAAACGTACAGGTATGTCTGTCTACCTGTCTGTCTATCTATCTATCTATCTATCTATCTATCTATTTTTCTATATATAGAGAAAGTATTTGTGTGTTTGTGTATGTCTGTGTGCACGTGCGTGTGTGCGTGTGTAAGACGTGAGGCTCCATCTCTGTGTAACATGTCCGTCTGCATGCATGATTTACGACACTGCCCAGCTTGGCATAAAACTTTCATTGTGTGTGTGTGTGTGTGTGTGTGTGTGTGTGTGTGTGTGTGTGTGGGTGTATGTGTGAGAGAGAGTTTTCATGTTCTCCTTGTGTTCATGCGGTGTCCTTCAGGTTCTCAGGTTTCCTCCCACCTTCCACCATGCAGGTACAAAAAATTAGTTGAGGAAGCAGAAGGATCAAGAAAATTAGTTTGTTGTGTCATTTAAGTTTTTTTCCCCACAAAACATGTAGTACATCAGAATGAGTTGTAATTAATAATTAATGTCATGTAATACTTTGCTAAAATAACTGCAGAGCCAAAAGGTCTGAGATCTGCTTGCATTACTATCCATTCGATATTCTACCAAATAGATTTAATTAGTATATATATATAGCTTTCGACTTTTACATAGTTTTATTGTCATACATTGTGCCTTTCATTTTCATTGTTGTATACCTTGCATATAAAGCAAAGCCATTATTGAAAGTATGTGTAATCGATTCATCTATTTTTTTGTAATTATGACGTTATGCATGAGTGATACAAATATAAACAGAATAAAACCATTTATGATTTAGACTGTAAGTAGTTGGCAGTAACCAAGGAGCAATGCATTGTATTCATTGATGCTGTGGACACATCACTGCAGCCAAGCCCACGTCTTCTGCTGAAAGGACATATGCCTCATGAGTTTCTTTTTAAAGTAAAGGGGCAGAGCTGAGCAGCTGTGTTTGGGTTGGAGGCGGGGCTAACTGACTAATTGGGTCATTTATACCCAAAGCCGCTTATGACTCATTAACTGATTTGGGAACAAATAAGCCTTACAGAAAAGATCGTTGACATTTCTGCCCATAGGGCTGCATGATCCGGACAAAAATAGCATATTGCAATTAAATTATACTCCCTGTGCTACGCCTATACACAAAAGGGTGGGTCAAAAATTATTTGCAATCTGACTGTCGAATTTATTTAAATTAACTTTTAGAAAAGACAAGTAGTAATTTTTTTAACCTAATCTCCTTGCTTTTAAATACATTTGTCCATCTGTCAATAAGCTTCCGCATTCCCCCATTTAAAAAAAAAAAATTTTAGGCTGAGCTGCAAGCCATGAATTCACCGGGGGCCTTCAATAATGAGCACTGTTGATGTTGAACATTTTTTCCTGATAATGTTCCAATACTGGTCCTTGAGAATTCCAGAAAACTGTAAGCATCAATTTTTTAGCTGATGGTTGACTTTTGAACTTTATCCTGATCAGCGATTGGGGATGTTCGCATTGCATACTCTGCCACTTACTCTTCGACTGTAGTGATGAATCCACGTCTCGTCACCAGTAATGATTCTCTTTAAGAAACTTTCACCTTACTTAGAATATCGGTCCAAATTTTTTTTGCCTGCACACAAAATCTTCGATAAATAATGGCACCAGGTGCACCCTCAGACTACTCTGCTCTTCTTTTGTGCAAATCATAATTGCTTGCACAGCAGTAACAAATGAACTGCTCTAACACGTTCACACCTGCACAGCAGTGACCAGGGAGACAGTAGCTTTGAACAGCGCTGATAAGACGGTGCCAACAGAGGTTTTAATATAACTGGAGTGCGGAACCGCTAGACAGAGGTGGGGAAAAGCTAGTCAGTGTTGTCAGAGTTGGGGAAAAACTAGTCAGTGTTGGGGAAATGCTAGTCAGCGGTAGGGAAGCGTTATCAGTTGTTGGAATAACGCTAGTCAGAGGTGAAGAAACGCTAGTCAGAGGTGGGAAAACACAAGTCAGAGGTGAGAAAATGCTAGTCAGAGGTCTGGAAAGATAGTGCGTGGTGGCGAAGCATTAGTCAGTGGTGGGGAACTGCTAGACAGAGGTGGAGAAATACTAGTCTTTGGTGGGGAAATGCTGGTCAGAGGTGGGGAAGCGTTAGTCAGAGGTGGGGAAACAATTGTCAGGAGTGAGATAACACTAGTCAGAGGTGAGTAAGTGCTAGTCAGAGGTCTGGAAACGCTAGTCCGTGGTGGGGAAGCGCTAGACAGTGGTGAGGAACTGCTAGACAGAGCTGGAGCAATGCTAATTAGAGGGGGAGAAACACGAGTCACTGTTGGGGAAACACAGTGTTGCTAGTCAGAGGTAGGGAAACGCTAGTCAAAGGTGGGGAAACGCTAGTCAGGGGAGGGGAAGCATTAGTCAGTGGTGGGGTACCACTAGCCCGAGGTGGACAAATGCTAATCAGAGGTATACAAATGCTAGTCAAAGGTGGAGAAACAGTAGTCAGTGGTGGGGAAAACCTAGTCAGTGGAGGGGAAACGCTTGTCAGAGGTGGGGAAGCATTAGTAAATTGTTCGGATAACGCTAGTGAGAGGTGGAAAAATGCAAGTCAGAGGTGAGTAAATGCTAGTCAGAGGTCTGGAAATGCTATTCTGTGGTAGGGAACTGCTAGACAGAGGTAAAGAAATAGTAATTAGAGATGGGGAAACACAAGTTAGTTTTGGAGAAATGCTAGTCAGAGGTAGGGAAATGCTAGTCAGAGATGGAGAAATGCTAGTCAGTGTTGGGGAAACGCTAGTCAGAGGTAGGGAAACGCTAGTCCATGGTGGGGAAGCCATAGTCAGAGGTGAGGATGCACTAGTCAGTAGTGGGGAACCGCTAGTCAGAAGTGGGGATTTGCTGGTCAAAGATGGAAAAACCCTAATCAGAGGAGTATTAACACTAGTCAGAGGTGAGTAGACTCTAGTCAGAGATGAGATAATGCTAGTCAGAGGTGAGTAAACGTTAGCCAGAGATAATGAAGGATATTTTAGAAATTTAGGAAGTGTGTAAATGCCATGTATATGGAATTAGCATTCACTGCCACCCTGTAACCGCTATACTATGGCCTGTTTGACATGCTTACATTTTGATATTATAATTATTTATTTAAAAATGTTATTGAAAACAACATGCTTTCATAGACACAAATATGTTTCTCTTAAGAATTAAGATTAAACAAGATAAGATTCTTCACATACCTATTAGCACTGTCAATTGATAATTATTATTAGTTTTTTACATCTAGTATCACATTAGGAAGTTTGGGTCAGAATGAAGGGTCAGCCGAGATACAATATGCATTGAGCCGAGAGGGTTAAGGGCTTTGCTTAAGGGCTCAACAGTGGCAGCTTTGCACTGCTGCAGCTTGAACCCCCATCTTTTCCTCAGTAACCCAAAGCCTCAACTGTCTGAGCCAACTGTCTGTATATCTCAATCAAAAACTCTAAATTAAGCTATAGCATTTTAAAAACATGGAAAAGGGAGAAAAGTTTAGCAATACTGTACACTGATTGACTAAAAGCAACTGTCAGGTGCTTCTGGTCTTACAAATGCTAACATACAAAATTCACGTGTGTAGTTTTGTTTTTATGAAAGTACTCAGATGATTCTTCCATTTAAGGATTGTTTAAAAAAAAAATCAGACTGAGTTTAAGGGCTCAATTGGATTATTATGAAATTATTAAACTGCATGTGAGCAGTGCTAGCTGATGCTTTTATGATGTTATGATGTAGACACAAAAGACACTGCTACTCTCTTTTTTTTAACATTAACCTACTGTATCATTTGCCTAATTAGGTCGGACGTTAATTCCACATACTCTATATTTTTATAGAGTATATTTTTATTCTTATTCTGTAAATATTTTATAAAGAGAAATATTTTAAATGAACATGTTCTGGGCAAGTTATTAGCATGCACACAGTACAGTGACCTTCTATTACGCCGTCTTACATGATTAATGAAACAGCGAATAAATAAATAATTGAAGAGAGAGACAGGAGGATATAGTGTCCTTAACCTGCTTTCAGTACTATTCAATAATGGCAATGAATTATTTAAAATTTCACAATCGGATGATAGTAAAAGGGTTGTTCAATTCAAACCGGGAAACCTTTTGATTGTGTAGAAAAACTACCTATGTTTCTTTAAATAATCCCCAGCGTTAGTCAGTGGTGGGGAACCACTAGAGAGAGGTGAGGAAACACTAGTTAGAATTGGGGAATAACGCTAGTCAGTTGTGGGGAAACACTAGTCAGTGTTGACGAGACGCTAGCCAGAGATAGGGAAACGCTAGTCCTTGGTGAGGAAATGCTTGTCAGAGGTGGGGAAGCGTTAGTCAGTCGTGTGGAACCACTAGAAAGAGGTGGAGAAACGCTAGTCAGAGGCGGGGAAACGCTAGTCAATAGGGCATTTATTCCAATATTGCATTTATCCCAGTGTATCACTAGTGCTTGGATATCATCAAGGTAAGAAGTTTTCTCAGAGCCATGAACAAACTACCTGCTTCATATCTGAAATGCCGTCCTCACAGGAACCCTTTTAATAGCTCAAACATGTGGAAATAACCTGGAGGAAGGTCAGGACTATACAGAAGATGTGGCAATAACTTCCAGGTGTGTTCCTGTAATGTGCAAGTGATGCAGTGGGGGCAGTATGAGGTCATGTAATTATATCGCAAAATAACATCTTGGGTGATCAAACCAGATCATTCATTTTTATTAAAGGAAAAAGTTATTAAACAAGTTCCTTCAAACCTGAAGCAGGGAGTGTGATCATGGCTCCAGTGTACTGAGAAAATGTTCTACCTTGATGGTATCCATGATGGCGCTAGTGAAATAGTGGGGCAGGTGCATCAGTGTAAGAGGTGATAGAGAAATATAGGTACATAGGGAAATATGAGCGATTATACACTCACTGGCCATTTTGTTAGCTACACCTTGATAAGATGTCTTGATAACTGCCTTAATATTTCATGCGATCGATATAACAAGGTGCTAGAAATATTCCTTGTTTGGCTGTGCATATATAATGTGAATCTCCCATTCCAATACATCACAAAGGTGCTCTATTGGATTGGCATATGGTGATTGTGGAGACCAGTATAGTGAACTCATTGTCATGTTCAATATACCAGTTTGAGATTATTTTAGTTTTGTGACATTGTGTGTTAAACCCGCTGGTCATAAAGGGATGGTCATGGTCAGCAACAGTATTCTGGTACTAAAGGGCTTAAAATGTGGCGAGAAAATATCCCCCACTTGCATGGCCGTTACACCACTATCACCAGTCTGAACCACTGATAACGAGGCAGGATGGATTCATGCTTTCTTGTTGTTTAACACCAAATTCTGACCCCACCATCTGAACGTCAAAGAAGAAATTGGAGATTGAATTGGAGACTCATCAGACCAGGCAATATTTTTCCAGTCCATTTTGGTGAGCCCATGCGAATTGTAACCCCAGTCTCCTGTTCATAGTTGGCAGGAGTGGCGCCCAGTGTTGCCTTCTGCTACTGTAGCCCATCTGCAATGTGTTGTGCTTTCAGAGATGCTATTTGGCATACTTCGGATGTGACAAGATATTTGAGTTATTGGTGCCTTTCAATTGGCTCAAACCAGTCTGGGCATTCTCCTCTGACCTCTGGCATCAACTAGGCATTTTTGCTCAGAGAGCTGCCTCACTGGATATTTTCTTTTTTTTTCCCAGACTATTCTCTGTAAACTCTGGAGATAGTACGTGTGAAATTCTCAGCTGATCAGCAGTTTTCGGAAATACTCAGACCAGCCCGTCTGGCACCAACAACAATGCCACATTTAAAGTCGTTTAAATCACCTCTCTTCCACATTCTGATGTTTGGTTTGAACATTAGCAGATCATCTTGACCATGTCTACATGCCTAAATGGATTAAGTCGCTGCCATATGATGGGCTGAAAAGACATTTGTATTAATTTAAAGTTAAAGTTTATACAAGAATTCTAACAAGATGGAACAAAACATCCCGGACAGAACTAACCCTTATACCTATGAAAACGTTATTATTAATAGTAGTAGTAGCAGTGGGAGGAGTAGGAGTAGTAGTAGTAGTAGTAGTATGCATTGTAGTAGTAATAGTGCTGTAGTAGTAGTAGTGTTATTGTTTTGCAGTATGTGACAGTGCTTACTTAAAACATACACTAGCAGTCCATAACAAAAAAATCTCAAGAATTATTGTTATTTTTGACAATACCTCCATCTGCTAGTAGTTCTATTCACAAACAATTGGACAGTTGAGAAGCCTGACATGAGACACCCACACTAGTGATCAGCAAAAGTAGCCCGAGGATATGTTTGCAAAGATGTATTCCTATACTACATAAGTATGAACTGTATACACCATAATATGCCTTGTAGTACACACCCAGGCTAAAAAAGCAGGCGCAGTTTCAGGAGGGTCAAATTGTTGACAAGTATCAAGCAAACAACAAAATTACTGGAATTTTTTTCTCATTATTAAAAATTGGAAGGATAATGCTGAACCATCTACTTCATGGAAACTATATGTTTGGGGTGGGGAGGGGAGGGTGTGTAAACACTTAGCGAAGGTGCATTGGAAAATATTGAGTGTGGAAATTGTAAAAGTAAAAGCATTTCCACACCCACAATGGGAAAAGAAAAAGGATTACAGTAGGACTAAAAAACTGTATGGACATATCAGTCTCTTTTTAGTTATCTATGCCATATATATATATATATATATCATCTATGTCATCTATTATCCATGTCATATATATGTCACTATATATGTTTTCTGATGTCTGCATCAGAAAAAAAGGCTTCAGGTTGCTAGAGAGCAATTTAAGTTGGACTTTGGAGCAATGGAAAATGGACCACTGGTGATCAGATGTGTCCAGATTTACCCTACAGAGCTTGTCAGGATAAGAAGGCATGTGCATCAGCATAATGCCCACTATACAAGCGTCTGGAGACATTGACCTGACCAAGTGAAGAAAAAGCACACTGTCTTTTTCTTCACTTGGTCAGGTCTAGGCTCAGCAACATGTCAGTAATATTATGACAATTCATATGACAATTATGTCGGTAATATGAAGTAGCTGACTACCTGAATGTACTGAATGACCAGGTTATCCAACCAATGAATTTTTCTTCTGTGATGGCATGAGCACAATCCAGGACTCAAAAAAAACAAAAAAAAAAGTGGTTGTAAAAGAAAATTGAATAAAATTTTAGTTTGCAACTTCGTGTCCTTTTTTTATTTTTGTTTGTTTGTTTGTTTGTTTGTTTTAGGGGGGCTAGTGTAATTCCAATGCCCGCATAATGTCTTTTGAATTTATTTTTATAAATAGAAACAAAATATATGTATATATTTATAAGAATAAAGAAAATATATTTAATATGTTGGCAATTAATATGGTAAAGCTATTGCTGTACAGCTTTGAGATTTCTACAGTAAGACAAAATAAATTCTTCACAGCAGTGTGATGTAATTTGACCCATTCCCCTTGCCAAATAGTTTTTTGGGGATTTCCCAAGGTACCTCAGGCACATCAATGAAATAAAAACTCCCTAAAGAATGTCAGGAGATTGGCTAGGCCATGCAAGCACTTTCTTTCAGATTACATATAATTTGTCCATACAGTTAGTTTTTTGCATGGGTTGCAAGAATGTGAATGATTGCTTACTGCCTCCTGTGTAACTGTTTTTCCTGCTACTTCCAGATAGTCCTGCAACAATGTGCAAGTGACTGCTGTGTTTTGCCTTACGTTCCTTATCATTATTCTAAGAGTGGATTGTAAAATGTTGGCACTCATGTCCAGCGATAATAAATTGTGGTTCCATTTACATTCCAGTTGTACTGAGACGGATATTTAAAGTCCTTGCAACAGATTTTTGATTTTCAATGGAGTGGTGTTTAATATTGTTGAGCCTCAGGTTTAATCTAGGAACACACTTCATCTTTACTCTAATCTCTCTTGAAAACTTTCCAAACAATGGGAATGATGTTTTAATATGCACAGAAACATTTCACTATTCTTAACAAACTCTAGAGACTGTAAATTGTGAAGATCAGAAGATCAGCGGCCTCTGACCCAAGACTCAAACCAGGCTATCTTCAAAAGTTACATACTGTAGTGTACACTAGCTCACTCCCCCACCCATTGTGGTGTTTGATGTAAACATTGAACACCAAACCTCTATACCTGTATCTACAAAGGTTTTATTGTATAGCGCTGCTGCCATTTAACTTTTGATTAGTTAATTGCATGAATGCAGAGATCTGCAGGTGGACAGTTGTCAAGTGGACAACAAGTGAAGGGTGAACAACTGCTGACAGTAACACAGTCATCATGTGTGTGCATGGTTTAAAACATACATTACTCTGTCTGGTGATTTTGAACCTGCGTAAGGTGTGGAATTTATTTTTCAATACATTTTTGGTGGTCAGAATGACAAAAAACAGAATGTTACAGAGATGCTGAGACTTTTTAGTATTACAGCAGGTGCTGACTTTCCACTCCAGTTATTACTTTGAGATGGTGGTTACTATGAACTTGCAGCTCACTACAGCCAGTAAAGGAAGTCAAATACACCTCCTGAGGTCCAATTTCAATTTGCTGTAGGCAATAAGTATGCTGTAGGCAATGTGAGGTACAAAAAGGTAAAATAATGATGATGATGATGATGGCGATGTCAGGATATCACAAGATATACCAAATTAGGAGAATCAGTCAATAATTGGTAGAGCTTCTTCATGACAACATAAAATAAAAAAGGTGTGCATCAATATAATACAAAATACAGGACAGTCAAAACACTATATACAGGTTTAGTTAAAATTGAAACAAATTGAAAAAGACAATTGGATATGAGTGTAATGAATTAGAATCACAAGCATACACAGTAGGAGTGTAACTAAAAGTGTCACAAACCAATATAAATATGGATGCACAATATTTGGCATAGTGTTGATTTTGTTTGTTTGTTTATTTAATTGGTTGATTGGCTGTTTCAGAATGCTTTAGAATACACTTGCACTACTATGCGTATTTGTGAAGGTTCCCCACCTGGGCAGCTCTCGCCCCTCGGGTCATGACTTCACAAATCATCTAGGGTTGTGCTGTGGTGTTTGGGACCAGAACATTGGCAGCAAATCCTATGAAGGTGCTATGGGTTGCAGCGTGGAACCTCCATGAATCAGACTTGTTTATCCGGCACATCCAATGTGTAGTTGAGTGGATTGGGATATGGAGGGTTTGGAGGCAGAGTTGGCGGCATTGGACTCCTCACCTGTTGGGCCCTGTGTGTTGTGGACTGTGGAGCACTGGGTGTTCTGGTGCCTTTCTTTTGTGGCCAGCATTTACTGCTGGCTGAGTTTTGTTCCTCACCCGTGATCCTGTTACCAGTTTACTAGTATATAATTGATAATCCTGTATAAAATAATGTTATTGTGTTAGTTTTGGTGCATGTGTAATGGTGATAAGTCACGAAAGTGCAAGGTTTCATGTTTAATGTGGAGCTAAGAGAACAGTTCTCAAAACCTTGTGGGGATTGTTGTCAGGTTTTACCAATATTTTATTTGCTTTTAATTATAATTGAGGTGGCAGCGCGGTGGTGTAGTGGTTAGCACTGTCGCCTTGCACCTTCAGGGTCCGGGTTCAATTTCCTGCCAGGCTCAATTCCCATCTCTGTCTGCATGGAGTTTGAATGTTCTCCCTGTGCTTGGTGGGTTTCCTCCAGGTACTCCGGTTTCCTCCCACAGTCCAAAGACCTGCAGATTAGGCTGATTGGTGTTCCCAAATTGCCAATAGTGTGTGAATGAGTGTGTGAGTGTGTATATGTCTGTGTGCCCTGCAATGGAATGGCACCCTGTCCAGGGTGTTCCCTGCCTCATGCCCTAAATCTCCTGGGATAGGCTCCAGGCCCCCCCGCGACCCTGAATACAGGATAAAGCGGTATAGACGATGAGTGAGTGAGTGAGTATAATTGAGGTGGAACTTTGGTAAAAACCTGACAACCACCCCCACAACATTAAAATATCCTTTTCTGTGCTGTTTTTTTAGTGTTTACATGGCGTTGTGATCAGCTAACAAAAAAAAAGAAAACACTTCTAGAATTGACCAAATATTTTTTATGTTATATACAATATATATATGGGACTCAGTGATGAAAAGTTCATTAGAGCTTTAATGGAACATTCAGGCATACTGTAAGGTCGAGTCTGTCCAGGTTTTGCAGACTAAGTCATGACTCGGTGTAGACAGATTTCAGGAAGAATGCTGAAGGTCATGCCATACTGTAGCTTCAGTTGCATCAGCTCACCCAGAGATCATAGAGAAGACTTTATAACTCAGGGTGCATTAGAATCCCAGATCTTCAGACTGATGCATTTGAAGACTTATGGCCAGGAATTGTATGAGCTTGCATGGATTTATACTCAGCTTTGGCTCTTTCAATGCAATTTGGCATTTGACACCAGAGCATGACCTTGTTGTTGTGTCCATTGTGCCTTTGAGTAAATCAGTGTAATTACACATTCATGGGGTATGCACTAACACAAACAGCTCAGTGCAAAAAAAAGAACACTTAAATATTATGTGTTTGAAAGGAAAAACATTTTTGTAACAATTTATCATTAACTTGTGATCTTATAATAGGATCCTTGTTATCCAGTGTTCAGGTTTCATCATATTATTGGATTGAGAAAGGCATTTTAAAGACTTTCCCACTGGAAAGCTGATTACAGTGCAGGCTTGTCAAAATCTCTGAACAAATCAATGGCTGGGTCATCTGTAAGCTTTAACAGAGCAGCCCTTGAGTTAGAAGACCAATGGAAAGAGTATGCATTCCAGGGAAATACCAGTCTGATGGATAGGGGTTTCGGGTCTCAGTGAGAATCTCCAGCTTTAACTTCTGCCTCTTACCAGTCATTAAAGTTGAAGATGTTTTAATATTTATAGCTTGGAGAGTTGGAAGAAAGGAGAGCACCAGGTCAAGAATGATTGTATTTAAATTGGGATTCTAGTGTAGGCCAATATGCAGTGAAGGTTTTGGAGGAGAAAATGTAATCCCCATGTTCACTGCATCATCATCATCATCATCATCATCATCATCAGACCTACTGGTCAAATAAGAGAACTGCAAATGGTCCAACCACAGATCTACAGTGCTCTTCAGATGACCATTATCCTAAGGGACCATTTAGTACCTCTACAATATGGAAAATAAAGTATATTGCAGTAGAAGCATGTAATATGGTGTTTACTTTCTGATTATTTTGCCTACCGCATTGCATGGTGGGATGCAGTATAACCATGACGACAGCTCTGACTGCATATTTAGAAATGTTGGCTTGAATAGAAATATCCCTGCTGTTCACATACAATGTGCTGCATACTGTTGATAGACAGGGCAAAATATGCGTTCACGTACAGTATGTAGCAGTACCCTATGTACTGTATACACACACGTATACACACACACCAACACACACATCATGCTTTAGATTTTACTTTTCACCATGGCATGTGGTGCTTCTGTGACATCAGCCTCCTGGGCTGTTGCCTTGGTTACACAGGCCTGTGATTCCTCTGCTTGGATTGCTCTTACACACACACACACACACACAGACACACATTCCTCATCCTGTGAAGTGCTCCGCCTGCTAACCCAGTTTTGCTTGGCACAGCTGAAGGGCAGCAAAGCGCAGCGTTTAAGTGGGTATCACTGTACAAACCTGTGTGTGTGTGTGTGAGAGAGAGAGAGAGTGAGTGAGTGTAGCCCTTATGTCACAATGCATTCTGGGACATTCTGCTTGCTGCAAATACAACATAAACAAACATTATTCATATTTTTGGCTCATCCTGCTCACGTTTTTCTTAGGCTTGTCATAGCCTTATTGGTCCAAGGTAATCAAGCATTATTTATAACATTAAACAGAACTGTTAATACTACACTTGAGTATGTATGAAGCATTTAGTAAAATCTAAATTCGAAAAGACACAAGAAAGAAATATGTTGGCAAAACTGGCTAAAATAAACTATCTGCCATGTTTGCTTTAACCTGCTAGGTTAGCAACAGGATAGCATAGCTAACACAACTTAACCTTTACAGTGTCCCATGATACATTTGATGTTTTGGAACTGACTTAGCACCTCTCTCCTAATCAATATCATTCAGTGAGATAGTGTACATACTGTGTATGCTTCTTTTTTTTTTTTTGTGCACCATGGCTTCAGCAGTCAGATGAAGTCAAGAAGACGTTGTGAAAATCAGCTGCTCTTTATGTCAGGTCGATCACAATCACTTGCTTTATGTGCAGGTGAATGATAATTATATTGAAGCATAAGTGTAATTGTGGGTAATTTTGAGCACAGTCACATGGCCTGTTATAAAAAGATGTGCACACCTACTTTATGCAACCATACAACGATCAGCCATAACATTAAAAGCACTGATGGGTGACTTGAATAGCATTGTTTACCTCTTTATATTGATCAAGGGGTGGGATACATTTGATTTAACAGCAAGTGGACAGTTAGTTCTCAAAGATGATGTGCTATGGGCAAGCATAAGGATCTGAGAGTCTTTAGCTAGGGCCACTATGTGATGTCTAAAAGGCTGAGTGAAAGCATCTTTAAAACAGAAGGTCTTTTGAGATGTTTCTGGTATGGAGTGGTTAGTACCTACAATAAAAAACAATCTAAGAGGGGATAGTTGGTGAACTGGTGACAGAGTCATGGGCCTCCAAGGCTCATTAATCCACATGAGAAATAAGACTAGCCTGTTTGAGCACAGAAAAGCTACTGTAGCACAATTTGTTAAAAATCTTATTTCTGGCTATGATACAGTAGGAAGGTCTCAGATTCCACAGTGCACCGTAGCTCCCGTGTACGAGGCTGCGTAGCCACAGACACAGTCAGAGTGCCCATGCTGACCACGACCACTACTGAAAGCTACTACAATGGGCACATGAAGGTCAGATCTGGAACATGGCGCAAGGGAAGAAGGAGGCCTGGTTTGATGGATAATGTTTTCTTTTACATAATGTGGATGGATGAGTGAATGTTTACCTCATTTATTGTATCTTGGCAGTAGATGGCTCCAGGATGCCCTATGGGAAAAAGGCAAGCCATCAAAGACAGTGTGATGATCTCGGCAGTGTTCTCTGGAATAAACCTGCGTCCTGGCATTCATGTGGACGTTAATTTGACACATACTGTAAAAACAATTGTTGCAGGCAAAGTATTCCCTGATGGCAATGGACTCTTTCAGCAGAACAGTTCTCATTGCAATATCATTTTGACTTGGCTTCCAAATCCTCCTGATCTCAATCTGATGTGGGATTTACTGGATTAACAAGCCTGATCCATAAATTCCCCAGTTTGCAGCTTACGAGACTTAAATCAACTGCTGCTAAGACCTTGGTGCCAGAGATCACACCCACCTTCAGGGGTCTTATGGAGTCCAGGCTTGTAGGATTCCTGTAGGCTTGTAGGAGTCTTGTAGGATTGGACTTGTTTTGGTGGCACAAGAAAGACCTACCCATTTATAGGCAGGTGATTTTATTGTTTTGACTGATCAGTGTATAAAAATTTTTTTTGCATTGTTTCCCGCAAAAACAACTTCTATTTGTTTTTCCCTTGAATTCCGCTCATTAGTAAATTAAAGAATTGAAAAGATTGCCATGATTTATCTTGGTTACATTTTTATATCACACAAACCCACTGGCGGTATGGTGGTGTAGTGAACCACTGTGGCCTCACACCTCCAGGGTCTAGGGTTTGATTCGCTCTTTGGATCTGTGTGTAAGTTTGCACATTCTCCCTGTGCTAGGTGGATTTCCCCATGGTAGTTCATTGGCATTCCCAAATTCCCCGTAATTTGTCTGTGGCCTGCATTGGAGTGGCACCCTGTCTATGGTGCCCAAAGTCTCCTGGGATAAACTCCAGCCCCCTGAGACCCTGTACACATGATAAGCCGTCTAGAAGATAAGCGAACACAAACCTATTGATAGAATAAAGTTAGTGATAGAATGAAATGCTCAATGATCACAGTAATCATACAGTATGAATGTTAGAACCTTATAAACTGTGAAAAAAAGGCTTGGGGTTGCAAAACGTTTGTGATATGTCCATTTATTGTCATTTGTCCAAAGTCTTTCCTGCTTTTCTATTCTGAGAACAAACTAGTCCATGACAGCATTTTGTGACTTCAGGCAGAGTTTGAGAAATGGCCTATCCTGTCTGTATGTCCAGTTGTAATATTTATCAGAAGAGAAATTGCTTAAAATTGCTGATTGTGATTTTTTTTTTTGTGCCGTGTTTGTGGTTGCATGCTCAGGAATCTTTCCTCTCTCCATGTTGATCAGTGTAATTACACATGTTCAAACTGCAGTCATTGAATACACATGATTATCCTACAGCACCCTAAAAATCTGTATCTGAGAAGTATGGAGCTTTTTCAAGTGAGTGAATGAAATGGAGAGAAAGATTGAGAGAGAGGTGGACCTGCCTATGCTGATGTGTGTGTTACTCTCTGAGTTTAAGAACAGGCATTAGCTCTGCTGCAGCTGTTTGTGTGCGTGTGCTGGTGTGTCTGTGCGAACTGTGATGCGCTGTTAAAGCTGGCAGCGATGATTCATGCCGCTGCAGACGTCACTGAGAGAGAGAAAGACAGAGCAGAAGACAACGATAAGGACAAAGCACATTAATTTAAGACATGTCTCTGGGCTGCGAAATTGTCGACTTATACTACAAACCTAAAAAAAGAAATGACACATTGATAGATCTTTATTTTTTTTTATTAATCAAATATGTACACATTTACACAGGGTGAATACTGAGGTGTGTCTCCTTCTGAGACGATCAATTGGAATGCCTTCAATGGAACTATAAATATAGGAGCCACGGTTTCATAAATGGATCTGAGGGACAGAAGCTACAGTTTAATTGTTAATTATTTAGCATTTAATTGTTCTTTTAATAAATTTACTTTTGTGACCGACCTGCTTTTATTCCTTTTCTTCTCTATCAATATGTGACCATGATTAGTAAATAGTAGCTAACTAGCAGTGGCGGCTGCTCTAAGACTACTGCGCTTCCTCTACTATGTCAGAAAATAAATGCTCATATATGCACTGTCGTATTTATATTGGTTTTAA
>JAOVVB010000033.1:7778575-7790298 GCA_028570985.1 Heterobranchus longifilis | reverse complement strand
AAATTGGGAATACTTAGCACATTTGAATCAGACATTTATAGTATCGCTTACACAAGATTAAATTCCTGTCCATATGTTAATAAATAATATTTACATCCTCATACTCAGAAATTAAACATTTCTGATGTTTCCTAGTGCCATTTAACACTCTTGCATTCTAAACATAGCTTCTAATTAATAATAAGAAGACTCAATGGTAAATACATGTTTTTTTTATGTCATATGTCTTCAGATTCTAAATTTCTAATTTAAAATTGTAATTAATTTTCTTAAACATTGTTAATGCTATGCTAATCTTTAACTAAAATTGAAATGATATTTTTCTGTAGTCTATACTTCCAACAATAAGCAAGACTGCAGAACTGTGCATTTTATATAGAGATCTTGTAATGTGTGATTTAATAAGTAAATAAATAAATAAATAAGCCTCTGTATACCCGGTTTTAATTGTTACAATAGACTTTGTGTTACTAAATAATAAAACTCTATTATTATAATAACACAATTCAGGTAATAAACTATTCATAATTACAGTAAAATAAATAGTTGAGGTCAGTTTGGAATCTGTACTTGCCTACTGGTCATGGCACTCAGAGGTTACCCAATTATCAAGGGTAAAAAGTAGAAGAGTATGTGGTAAATGTTAGTAGAGTAGTAGAACTGTATATTCTGTATTTTAACTGCAATTTAACTGAATAATTCCAATATTTTGTGCATGACGGATGGACAGTAAAGTCTCCCCAGCAAGTTACTTACTCATATTCCTAGAGATGAAACAAAATTTGGTGAGGGCATATTTTAGCTAGAGCAAATACATATTCAGCATGTATCTGTGAAACAATCAAAGCAATAATGTAGCTGTAAGGCTGATCAGACCCCAGCTTGAGTGCAGATGGCTAGCTTGCTAGTGTCCCAGTGGCTCTCCTCTCTTGAAGTATAGCCATGTTTGAGGTTCTTTTCCACTTTGGTGAAAATACAGATTTCAAATGCTCTTTGTTTGGCCAATTTCTTTAATGTCCATTACACATGTCTTTCAAAGACAGCATAACCAGGTCTATAGCTTTAGTTTGAGGTCTGCCAATAGGTTTCATTGGAGAATGATGTTAGTAGCCACCTCTATCAAAGTAAATGGTGGGCAAGGGCCTCTTGGCATGCCCACCTCCACCACTGATGGTAGTGTGAACACCTTCAGGACCTGATCATGGTGCCATCAGTAGTGTCCCTGTTTTTAAATAGCTGCATACAGTAGAATACGCTCCAGTGTTTCATACTTTAAGCACAATGGTCAAGCTAGTGTCTCTGTTCTGCCCTCCATGTAAACATTTGATTAGCTTGGAAGCATATCATATATCACATACTGTAAGCATAATACTGCTGGGCTCAGCTTTCTGCACCCATATCAACTTCCTAATGTGCATTGTCCTGTGATGTTACAATATTATTATTAATCAAGTAAAATACAATAGAGAAGGCCAACAAATTATATTTTTTTAACACTGTATCTATATATGTTGCAACCTCTGTGTTCAACAGTCTAATATTGCAGGATAGTACTGATAGTATTGGGGTGGATGTACTTATAATATATTTTTTATTATTATTATTATTATTTAAGGGACGATTAAAACTGCTGCAGAACATAATTGGTGAAGTAGCTTTTACTGTACGATGTATCCATTGGAATAAAATTTTCTCTAGGACCACGTTGTAGCACATAACCATCCAGTAGGCTACATAAAGTGTGTACTGTATACACAACAGTGTGAAATGAGTTTGCAAAAAAAATACAAATTAAAAGAAATAATTAAAAGTTAATTATTTATTAGGGAAACAAGGGGAAGTGCAGGTTATTTAGGGAAACATAGTGTTATGTGGAAAGAATTTAGCAAGAATAAACTTTTTTCCCAATTTTGCTGGTAACACCACTTTTGCTTACTAAGTTTGCTTCCATACAAACTTAAATAATTCTTTTGATTGTGTAAAGCTGCTTTGGGACAATGCCAATTGTTAAAAGCTATACAAATAAAAAAATGAATTGAACTTAGCCACCCTGTGGTCAGCAAAATGATACGGGTTAAGTGAAGAAAAAAAGACCATGCTGTTATCAGTAAAGTAAGCACTTTTATGGAAATGTTAATAGAACCTTCATAGCAAGCACCAAAATTGAGAAACGGTTGCATTTTGCTCACGCATAAGGGCTGCTTTGCCACTTCCAGCTGGTTTAAAATTTGTAATTAATATAGCAACTTTTTGCAAGCAACATTGCAATGCTTTAGAAACAAGAGTACTGCCACTTTGGGGTTGGAACTGTACTGTGCTTAAAACTCCCAGCCTTTTCTCAATGTATTTCATTCTTCTAATAACATGATTCTTACAGAATTCTTTGGTTAGTCACTCCTGATGATCTAAACATTTCCAGTACATTCAAAGTACCTTTGAGCAGCTATACTGTAGTGCTTAAGACAGTCTATACAAAATGGTAAATGCTACAGTAGGTAGATGCAGTTCATAACAAGAGAGTGTGAGAGTGGGTGAAAAAGTCATTTCAGGCTTTTGTAATCTTGGGTCATCTAAATGCTTGTGTTTATGAATGTGGGTATGCAGGTGTGTATACAGTATATAAAGCAAGTTAATCTATATATATATATATATATATACAGTCTGTAGAAGCCTGTGTGGGTTCAGCGTCTTGAGCGCTAAATCATGCTTCTTTCCCCGTCTGTGTGTAGATACTCATTCGTCTAATGTTGAGGGTCTGAAGAAGAGGATTGTTTTTCAAGTCACTCTAAGTAATCACACAAAAATGCATGCAGGCTTTAAACAGAAAAAAAAAGAGTATATGATGAAATAAAAAAAATAAAACCAGTGCATTGCACGCATGCAGCTCGGCAGCAGTGGCTAAAGCACAAAGCACAGAATTCTACAGATCTTGCACGGCTTTGAGGGCTGTATTCCCTTTTTTGTTTATCGCTTTCAATTTCATCAAAAGTGTCCTTTGATGAAAAAATCAATGCAATTATCAGCTTTTCGCACCATGGAGATATTCCTTTTATCGGAGTCGAAAGTTGTTAGTATCATTCTTCTGTTTTACAGTGTGCAGTGTTTCTTTGTCTGTCACAGATAAAGTGGATGAAGTGCCTCCTTCCCAGAAAAACACAAGGGACAACGGCTCAGCGGACATGAGAGTGGCCACCATTAAGCCTCGCCCCGCCAGCCGCTGCATGGTCACGCCTACTGACTTCAGTGTAATTCCTGCTTTTTCCCATATCACCAGTCAGTACGTTTATATGTACAGTTAATTCGAGCTATGGTTATAGCTCAACTAGGCCATTTAATTGGATTACTATCTGTGTCCCATAGCACAGCAGTTTCAGCTTGTTAGTATTGTATTGAACTATTACAATACCAAAACAATTGACAAAAAAGTTAGCTAGTGGCAAACTGAAAGAATGTCAAGCAGTGAAAACATGGACAACTTCACAGACCTGTACATTTCATAAATGCTGTATGTTTTACTTTTCCCACAAATGAGATGCACAGTACAACATCAGCAGACAACATCGCTGTATTGGTAATGGCTTCTTCCATGGTTAGGCATTTTTCTTCAACTTCTGCGTTAAAGCCCAACTGTGGAACACATGCAGAGCACCTAGGCCAATTTACGTGTCTGATTTAGGTATATGTGCCGAAATAGCTCGACTTTTCTGGGTGTGCTAGTCCGACTTTGAGAAGTTCAATTCAGTCGTTTTACATTTATTTAAAAAGTCTTATTTAAGCCAGACTAACACAACCCCATGTAACTATACTGACTGCTAAAAATACCATCATACTCTGTATTCACTGTATACAGTAGGCCAAATAAAGACAATCACTGTAGCTGGGTGAGATTAAATATTGATGGAATACTGAATGCTTATGTTTGTTATGCTGTCTTCCAGGCTATGTTTGAACGGCAAGGTGTAGCTGTCGTTCCCCCCACTGTTCCTGGTGGCCCACAGGGGGCATATCTGGGTGTACCAAAGGGAACAATGAAGAGACAAAAGTCCATTGGTAAGGAATACAGAATAACATTTTATTACATTTTGCAATATATTATCACATTATATTTATTGTAAACTCTGAACTTACTGTTGTATCATCTTAACCACATACTGTATTGATATTAACGTAACATACATTACTTTAACACAACATCAACTTTACATCAGCACATATGTGAAATTAATGATAGTCTGGTAGTTTAAAACATTTTTGAGATATTTTTGTTACATCCCTTACAGCACTATAGACATATGGTGGTGTTACTTATTTTCTAATTATACTTAGAATTTCTTTTTTATTTAGTCACTTTTCATGGTGGGGTTAGTCCAGCAGTGTTTAAAGAATGAGAAGTCTGATTCATGTTTTCTGTAAGAGATCTTTCAACTTTGATTTGTTAACATTAGAAGCTAAAGAATGCCACTTTATGAACAATATCCCAAGTCAATAATGTGCTTACTTCATGAATCAGACTCTTTATCCAACCAGAAAGTTCCTGTGGTACTATTTTTACGCTTGTTGATCACTATTCCCAGAGCAGATTGCACTTTTTAATCCCACATCAGGTTCTGTCTTGCCAGCTGAGTCTAGTTCATTAAATTAGGTTAATCTGCTTGGCACTTCAAATTCCTTCGCTAGAGCTATTGGAAGTAATTATGCAGCTGGAAAGTACATTTTAATAAGTGCTAATTTTATTATTCATGATGCTTCAAATGTCTGCCTCTCTGACCATGTGGCCTAGGGCAGGGAATTATGCAATTGATGTCATTTCTTATCAAACCCATGACACCCATTAGGCCAAGAGCAGTATGTTTTTGGACATGCTTAACAAAAATTTGAAAATCATTTGTGTTAGATCAAGTTTCACTTCCCCTTTAGCCATGCTAACACAATTAATCCTGTACCGCCTGAGCAGTGTTAATAATTAACTAGTGTTAATTAGAATTAAGAGAATAAAAAAATTTGAAATGGGCTAACTTGTATATTAACTCATGGTCTTAGATGCAATTCTTACTTACAGACCTATTTGTTAAGACCTCACTCGTGAATGAAAGTTATACAAAATTTTTATTATTATTGTCTGTGATATTCTAATAACATATGCCATGCTTGTATTGTCTAGGTATTACAGAAGAGGAAAAGCAGTTCCTGACTCCTCCATTGCTAAAGTTCACACGGAGCCTTTCAATGCCTGATACATCAGAAGACATTCCACCTCCACCTGGCATCTCCCCTCCATCACCCCCTTTTAGCCCCAGTGCCCCCAGTAGCCGAGGCTATAGCAACAATCAGCCTGGCTTTATGCAACCCCAAACAGGCAAAGGGTACGGAAATACAAATACCATCAACAGAGGTCGAGGTGGGTTCCTGCGACAAAACTCAGAACAGTATGACCCTTCAAACTCCGTACAAAACCAACACAATTCCCGAAATCGAAGCAGGGCCTCTGTCCCTGAGAACCCATATTCAGAAGTAGGAAACAAGTCACCTTATGCCCCAGCCAAGCCAGCACGCAGGAAAGGGATGTTAGTAAAGCAGCCAAATGTGGAAGATAGTCCTGAGAAGACCTGCTCCATTCCAATCCCCACCATCATTGTCAAAGAACCATCTACTAGCAGCAGTGGAAAAAGTAGCCAGGGAAGCAGCATGGAGATTGAGACAAGCACCCTGGATCATCCAGGGCAGCTGAGACCTGAGGATACACTTAATGTAAATAATCCCTTTGCTGCTGCTATTGCTGGGGCGGTTAGAGACCGGGAAAAGAGACTAGAAGCACATAGGAACTCCCCTGCATTTCTTTCCACAGATTTGGGGGATGAGGATATACCAATGACCACTCCAACCCCTCGTTTGCGCCAGTCAAAGTCCATTGATGAGGGAATGTTTGCAAATAATGAAGGGCTTCGGACAGTTATGGCACCACCTGCTTCACTGCTTACTGCTTCACAAGGGGGTGGGGGTGAGAGCGAAAGAGGTGGAGGAGGTGGGAGTGGTAGTGGGGGCAATGTGACAGACTTTAACGCCCCTGAACCTGTGATTGTACGTGAACCTCTAAACACACGAACAAGAAACTGTCCTGATCTGGATAGTCCAGTCAGCCTTCCAGCAACGATAAAGACTTATAACACCAATGGTGAAGGATACCTACACCCAGTTACAGGTAAAGCTCTTGATCCAAATTCCCCATTAGCTTTGGCTCTTGCAGCCCGAGACAGAGCTATAAAAGAGCAAGTACAGCCTCCTCCACCTCCCCCAAAGGTGGAGCCTCACAAACCAGATATCAATCAACCCCTTTTTATTGATACCAAGCTTCGATCAGGGATTGAGGCAAAATTTGCTGCTTCTGTTTGCACAGGCCGGTCCGGTCTTCGGAGGCAGATGACAGAGTCTAAATATGAAGGAGAAGGTATGAAAGATGACAAGCAGGCAGAGGAAAAGAAGAACATGGTGATTGACATTGTAGATACATCACAGCAGAAGCCAGCAGGATTATTGATGGTACACACTGTGGATGGAGTGAAAATTGAAGAAAATAATGTAAATGATGACAGGAAAGAGGAAATGGTACATCAACAAGACACAGAACTAAGAGACTCAGATTCCAAACTGCCTTCAGCACCCAACTCCCAGGCACCTGCCCCATCCCGAACAAAAAGTATCACAGCAGGTGGATCAGTCGATGAGCCAATTAAACTGCCTTTCCGAATTCCCCCACCACCACTGGCCTCAGTCGATATTGATGAGGAATTTGTGTTTGCTGAACCATTACCACCTCCATTAGAGTTTGCCAACAGTATTGACATTCCTGAAGACCAGGTAGCAGAGATTCTTAAGCAGAGAAAAAACAGTATACCAGGAGGACCATTGGCTCCATACCTCCCCCATGCTCCTCCACCCATCAACGCCGAACTGAAACGTCCTGGAATTTTAAACTGCATTACCCCTTCTAGCTACCCTCCACCACCCTCAGAGAGTTTTGAGCCAATCATAGACTCTGGAATAGAAATGGATAGCCGAAGTAGCGGAGACCCCCACCTAGAGACCACCAGCAACATCTCTACCGTGTCCAGCATCTCAACACTGTCTTCAGAAGGCAGTGAGGCTTTGGACACCTGCACAGTCTATGCAGACGGGCAGGTCTTCCTGGTGGACCGACCCCCTGTGCCGCCCAAGCCAAAAATGAAGCCCATCATCAACAAAAGCAATGCACTTTACAGGGACCCTCTAATTGAGGAGAGTCCTGAATCCTTCAATCAACCCCCACCTGCACCTCCTCCACCACAATCTGAGCCCCCCAAAACACCCACACAACGAGCATCTAAGCTTTGGAGGGACCATCCTGAGGTCTGCAGCCCCCCCTCATTTAATCCAGATCCTAAGGCAAATGTTATTAGTGAACTGAGCTCCATCTTGCAGCACATGAATAGGGAAAAATCCCCAAAACAGGGTGATTCCCTTGATTCTCCAACAGGACCTAGGAGCTTTACAAACAGGTGAGTGACAATCGTATATAACAATTTAATATACTATATTATAATTTACATATATAAGCTCTGTCCACTTTATAAGGAACACCTCTATCTATCTTTAACTATCATTTAAATAGGTGACATCAGGCCAATGTAAAAATTCACGCAGCTACAGTTTAAGAGTCTCAATTCCCATCAATCATCAAAATGGGGGTCAATACTGGACAGTTGATGAATGGGCAAAGACAGATGAAATTGTTACTATTTTCAAACACATATATATGCATGAATTAATGCATTGAGCAGCTGCCACATGAATTATTGCATGAATTAGCTGTTTGTAATAATAGTAGATGTTGAGTGTTTATTGTCTGTGGCTGAGTATATTGTACACATTACTATGGATAGTTGAAAAAGTTGCCTAACCCCCTTAACATTGAGCCATGTCCCCATTATGTCCTCAAAGAATTGGGTAAACACAGTAAGAATTTCTACAACTTGACAGGAACACAGGAAAAACTAGTAAGGATGTACAGTAGTATTGTCTTCTTTTGGACATGTTCAAAAAAGTCTGATGACAATGTACACAAGGACATAATTATAGTGGCATTGACTGGTTAACGATGTAACTAACACCTCTTAGGGACTTCACTCTTGTACTAGCATGGTGCAGACGAGAAAGATTAAATGGCGTTGTGAGTGAGTTGTTATTAGGATTTGCTTTAATACTGGAATTGATGAAACGACCTCTTCAGGCTTGTGCTTTGACCATGGCAGGTTTGTGATATGTTGTAGGGGACCACATTATGCTTATATTATGTTTCTCTGGTGCGCACACTCAAACAAATACAAAGTCCCTTTGCTTTTAGAACAGCCTCACTTCTTTATGGTATGGATTCCACAAGATGTTGGAAACATTTCTTTAAGATTCTTGTGAACTGGGATGGTGCAATTTTCTTATGAGGTAGTAATATGCTCTCTGTAGTCCCGCTGTCCCAATGTAATGGGCATGGGGTGTCTATGGGCTTATATGCTTATATTATGTTTCTCTGGTGCTTACCATGTTTATGGCTCACATGTAGTTATCAGCATGTCTACAGTATGTCACAGTCAGGGCATTTAGTATAAATACTGGATTTAATTCCTCACACTATCACTTTGTGCTGAAAAGCATTGTATGTGTCACATTATTTATACCAACCCACCGGACACAATGACTTCATAGTAAGAGTGTGATAAGTGCCTGGTAAGAGCATAGTGCGATCTGTTCAGACATAGGAATAACTTTTTTCATCTCAACGGACTGGTTGAGCATATAACCATATGTGTGGTAGGAAATTACTGACCACATGATAGATGCATTGAGCACATGAGAGCAACATGGCCAGGAAGTATTGGTACTGGATAAATGGGGAACTGGATAAACTGTAGGAACTTGGTCAGAGTGTGTGTGAGTGTATCTATTGCTATATAGATAGAGAATGCCGAATTGAAGATGTGTGATAAACCTTTGTTTTAACATTAATGCTATCAATTATTTAAGGTCAGATTCTAAACAAATTACATAGTCCTGGCAAATAATATGAAATGAGTAATCTGTACTAAACAATCATACTTGTGTAGAAAATTGTTGTAGCTGCCCAGTCTTAAGCAAGTCAGTCTTCATCCTTAATTTCTTTATCTAGTGTTTTGACCTGGAATAGAATAACCATAAGCCTGCAGATACATATTGTTACAGCTCTCTCTAGTGGCTATATATGGAAATTACAGGCCCCTTTAACAGCTTGTGTTTCAGGCTATGTGTGTATGTATGCACATTAAAAGGGAGAAATAAGTAGGCCATATTGAAATAACCTGAACTCACAAAGCCTTAAGCCACATGTCCTGATCAGCTTCAATGGCAAAGACACACACAGAGACAAATTGTATTGTTACTGCCGCAGGTCTCCATCTGTCACACTTCACATTTTGTTCTCACACAGCAGAGGTTCTTGACCAAAATCTCAAAGATTTTTTACTCACACTAGGCATGTGGTCATAATCAGTTACAAGTCGTATAAAAGAATGGCCAGGGATGATATAACAGTGTTTGCGTGCACACACACGCACACACAAGCAACCACGCACACTCAAACAAATACAAAGTCCCTTTGCTTTTAGAACAGCCTCACTTCTTTATGGTATGGATTCCACAAGATGTTGGAAACATTTCTTTAAGGTTCTTGTGAACTGGGATGGTGCAATTTTCATATGAGGTAGTAATATACCTGCCCATGATGCTCTCTGTAGTCCCGCTGTCCCAATGTAATGGGCATGGGGTGTCGATGGGCTTTTTCTGAGCTTTTGCAGAAACTAGAAACATTGATGGGCTTTCTTTGCTGTGCAGCTGTCAGGAAGTTTAGCATCCATGCCCAGCAGGGGCAAATTGAACCCTTGAACAAGGCCCATAACTGATTAATACAACATCAGTGTTGGCACAGGGCAGCATGGTGGCTTAGTGGTTAGCATTATTGCCTTGCACCTCCAGGGTCCGGGTCCGATTCTTGTCCCTGTGTGCATAAGGTTTGCATGTCCCCCTGTGCTTGGTGGGTTTCCTCCGGGTACTCCGGTTTCCTCCCACAGTCCAAAGACAGGCAGATTAGGCAAATTGACGTTCCCAAAGTGTCTGTAAAGTGTGTGTGCCCTGTGATGGATTGGAACCTTGTCCAGGGTGTACCCCACCTAAGTATGCCCTGAGTCCCCTGGGATAGACTTCAGTGTCAGGATTGTGATGAAATGTGTAACACTTATGTTTAAATCATTCATCTAAATAAGGTACATGATATTGAACAGTTATGAGCATAAAGCTGATGTAAAATTTTCTCCATGTTTAATTATAAGTAACTGTGGATTAACTCTTTCTCTCTCTCTCTCTCTCTCTCTCTCTCAACCTGGTTTCTCCTTTCCATTCTCACTCCCACTCTTCTCACTCCCTTTTTTACAATTTTTGTTTTCATTGATCTGTGTGTGTGTCTCTCTCTCTCTCTCTCTCTCCACATTTCTTTTTATACATTTCCTCTTCTTTATCTTTTCTGTCTTTCTCGCTCTTTCTTTAGGGATTCTGCCATTCCCTCTGTCTCAGGTACCCAGCGCTCCACTGCTCTAACATTCACCGCTCCATCCACTCCTCCCTCCATCCTTGCTTCGGTCACCTCCCCTCCTTCATCAAGTCCCACCCCCTCGACGCCAGGTCCTGCTTCTTCTCCGGCACCGACCCCGCCTCTTTGTCCGTTCGGAAGTCGCTCAGCATCTCCTCTCTCACTCTTGCACTCGTCCTCCTCGTCCTCATCTTCATCCAACTCCAAGCCGTTTTCCAGCAAGCCCGTCCTTCTGTGGTCCAAGCACGACGTTGCTGACTGGCTGGAGAGCCTCAACATGGCCGAACACAGAGACGCCTTCATGGAGAACGAGATCGAGGGATCTCACCTGCCAAATCTGCAAAAAGACGACCTCATCGATTTGGGAGTGACACGCGTTGGCCATCGCATGAACATTGAGAGGGCTCTCAAGCTCCTGATGGATAGATAAAGTAAAGACGAGTGCACTTCTTCCCTTGCCCTCTGTCTTTCCCTACACAAATGCTGAGCAGGAAGGACTATCAGTAAGGCCACTCTCTCTTTTCACACGTCCTTCCCAAGCGTGTGAACGAGTGTGTGAGTTAAAAATAAAAAATAAAAAAAATCCTAAACTTCTGATTCATTTGGGACCACTCTGACTTTTTCAGATCGCCAGCTGAGCTGGAGGCTTTTTTCTATCTTTGCTAGAAAAAGAAATATTTCATCACTATAAAAATGTCTGGCGGTTAACTTTATGGATGCAGCAAACACACTGGAACTAAAAGACATGTAAGATTGTCAGTTTGTGTTCTTTTTTTTCTTTTCTTTTTCTTTCTTCACTTATGTGCATTTGTGTGTGTGTGTGTATGTGTGTGTGTGTGTGTGTGAATGGCTTCAGGCTGCAAAGTGGTGGTTGTTAGCACTAAATAATAAACATCTGACAAAAACAGAACCATTAATCATAAGGTCCATCAGAATTCCTAGCTACCAATATTACGAAGGCGGAAGTAATTATTTATTTAAACATTTAATTATTATTTTTATATTATTTACAATTTTGTTTAAAAATTTGTCAGGTTAGTTAGCTGGCTAACAAGATACATGTGCATACTAATATATA
>JAOVVB010000033.1:7737608-7752139 GCA_028570985.1 Heterobranchus longifilis | reverse complement strand
GAGAAAGAGAGGGAGAGAGAGAGAAGGAAAGAGAGAGAAAGGGAAAGAAAGAAAACGAAAGAAAGAGAGAAAGAGAGCAGCTAATGTGAGCTAATACAAGTACTTTTGATCCTTCAGATCAAAAATTTGAAGGCGAGCACTTTTGTACTTTTACGCAGTTAACTAAACTTTACTAACTATAGTTTACCGAGCCAGATAGAGAGGTCACACTGGCTTGGCTTGCAGAGCATTGCTATAGCTACACTTAAGTCACTTGGCTACACTTAGTCATCAGAGGTAATGACTGTTTATAGCTGCTATTACAAAAGCGATAACAGGAACCAACTGGTTTCTCAGACACTCCACAGCATTAAACGCAAATATAAATTGTTTAAAAAGAAATAGGGATCATTGTTTATGTAATAAGACTATGCAATCTTTGTCAAATGGATATGACACACTTTTTTCCACAAAAAAAAAAATAAATAAAAATAATAACTATGCTTCCTTACCTCAAAATCAGGATCCGTCTCCCAGTCGTCGGTTCCGTCGTCAACACTAACGGAGAGAGAATGACCGGCCGCTGATTTCCACATCTGACACACAAACACACAGTAGACAAGAGAACTATTATAAAGAGTGTAAGGGATTTTAGATTCACCGTGTAGAGTCAAGTGTAATAATTGTATACAATTAAAAGAAATAAACACCAACAGTTTGACAAACATTTACATATTCTATTAAACGGCACACTTAATAGCTTAATGTTTTTCAAATGAGTTTCCATCTGCTCTAACATAACAGTACTTAACCTCCTCAGACTTGGACTCTACTGTTATGTATAGTGCATTTTCTCCACACTGTTTTTCTTTATTAGCTCCTGATAAATATTAATTTAATCAATGTCTTCTAAACAATTATACCCAACGGTCCACATATGAGAATTGCACAAAGATATATGGACAATAGGGATAGGAATCACCTTATACAGTCTACTGTAGGTGGTGATTAAATTTGTATTGTGATTCTTTAAGTATCACGATTTTATTAATATCCTGATTACATTTTTTTTCAGAATCTGGTACAATTCTAAACAAACATAGCAAATAATTTGCTCCTACCACACAGAATGCTGTGCAGTGTGAATAGTTTAGAGTGCACCAGCTGCAGGATCATAGAGGAACAGCAACATTTTGCCACCTCAAACGCAAACACAAATTAAAACTTTTTGAAAAAAAAGAAGAAGAAAAAAAGATTTTGGATTAACTGATTTGATTTTTCTCCCCATCTATAACAGCCAATGTAGTTAGTAGAAAATTTCACATTCTTAAATGAGGACAGATCTTAAGTTTATACCTCGGCATATAATCTGTCTTAGTATCTTGATCATTATCATCTTGAGCAGTCAAACGTGTTTCTAGATAAAAAAAAAACGATAAGCTGAATGTAATATGAGAATACAAGAAGCAGCTCTTGACCACCTAATTCCTGTTATCCTTTGTTTGGAATTAACTGTTTTACACGACTGCGGATTCTAGTGTTTCTGAAAGCAGGGTACAGTTGTTCAACATCTGGATAAAATGTGTCACAGGCCTTCTGAAGCGGCGGCTCAAATGAAAAACTGTTTTAACGGCTTCCTGGCTGCAATTACACCTTTTTTTTTAAATAAACAGATTACACACACGCATTAAATACCCAAGTGTAGGGAGAACTGTAATGTTAAACCACCAAAAAAAAAAATCTGTTGGGATCTGAACAGACTGTGCAGTGATTAGTCTTTACTCAAAATACACAGCTTTGAGAGCTTACAGCTGAAAATGTTAAGTAAAGGTGTTGCATAATTTTCGTATACTAGCAGGATAATATTAACGCTCATCCAAATAAGATACCATTTCTATACTAGCAGCTGATTATCATCTTCCTATGAAGAACTTGCCACATAAGTTGACAAAAAAAAAAGGGTAATCAATTGCTGTATTTACATGGACGTTGACATTTCACTAATAATGGGGATAAGAGCCCAACACATCATGTACCGAAAGGAAATGTCAATCTGAACTCAAAGAGGGTTAAACCTTTAACGATCCTTAGAATAGGATCTTGCTTGTCTGCCCCACATGCAAATTAAAAGAACGTTCTATTCAGATTAAAAGCTTTCTGCATGTAAACACGCCTCTACTTTGGATCGGCATCAATGTAATCAAGCAGTTAAGCTGAAATCTCTAATCGGATTAAAGCACTTGTCCAAGTGAATGTAACTAGTAATATGATGAAACTTTCTTTGATTTTGTGGTCTCCAGTTTTGGCACTTTCTTTGCTTGGGAAGTTTCCCAGAACCACGACTACGTATCAGTGATTCAGTCTCATCATGTTTAAGAGTGTAACTATAAACAGCTTAACAAGAGAATAACTGTTAATAGCTGCTACAACATACATTGTGCGTTCAAGTCACTCCCAGTGTACGTTGGGCGTGACTTGAACGCTGTGTGAATGAAGGCGTAATAACGATTGACTGATTAAAGCAGTCATTTCCGTGACCATCAAGCGAGTCGAGCACCTGATCCTTGAAAATTCACAGATAACTTGTCATCAACGCATGTATGTGTGAGAACTGTAGACACAATCATTCACAAACACCACTTGCACATTACAGGAGTTATTGCCACATCTGCACGCAGACCTGGCCTCACTCAAAGATATTTCAACATGTTTGGGCCATTGAAGGAGTTCCTTGGAGGCGGGCATTTCAGATGTGAAGCAGGCAATCTTTTAAGGCAAACTTTTACCTCAATGGTCTCCAAGCACTAGTGAAATCCTGGGATATGGTTATTAGTGTAACAGGGAATTATATCTCATTACTGTGTTCTGTTATCCTGCACAATCAAAGTCCCGGTTTTACTTGAACAGTGTACTAATGGAAATTATAAAACGTATTAATTTAATATATTCAATTATATATATATATTTAATTATATATATATAAAAAGAGTGAGGGCGACCTTTGCATGAAAGTGCCCAGAGCTATCTTTATCGTTTATCGCTATCGTTTTTTAACACTTGTAAACAGCTGTGGGATAAAACACTTTGGCGTGTGCTGTTATTGGAAAATATCTCCTCCCTGGTAATGAAATTTCCCTGCTGCTGATTATATCCTTTCAACCCTGAACATGTTTTATTTTTTAGCTTACTGACTCCACATTTATTGTTTTCACTCTTGTGAACGCATCTGAACCTGAGTCGCATCCTATTAATAATTAAAGAGATGGTTTAAATCCTTCCTTCCTCGCGTACATGATTATATAAGAAGTATATATATATAAAGGCGTCTATGATAACAATATCACACATTGTGTGTTGGATTTATCAAAAGCACACCAAAGCTCAGAAAAGCACAGAAAATCTGCAGCTATTCTTGTTTCTTTGATGGTCTATAATGACAGGACACAAAATGTTATGAGAGAATAAACTACCTTTATTTCTCTATATAATCCCTGGCTACACTCATGCACTTATCCCGGCATTTCATTAGTGCTTGTATACCATCAAGGTAGAAAGTTTCCTCAGTACGAAACGCTGGCCTCCCAGGAACTCCTTTAATGGCCCAAACATGTGTAAATGGCTTGGAGTGAGATCGGGGCTCTACAGGGGATGTGGCAATAACTCCCAGCCGAGTTCCTGTAATGTGCAAGTGGTGCTGTGGGCAGTATATGGTTGTTGTTTTGTCCTGCAAAATAAAAAAAGAGAACGCCTTCGGTGATCAAACTCTTCATGTCGACATCGCGCTGTAGAAAATCAACATGAATGATGCCACATTGGTCCCACTGGCCATATCTTTACCTGCAGATGCAGTTTCTCAGGATATTTATTTATCTCAGGATATAAATGATATGATACTCAGTAATCATTATACAGTTCCTTCCCCTTTCTTACACTTAAAAATGAAAACAATCTTAACCTGTAACCACACCCAAAAAAAGTGCACACTTTACAGGAGTATGAGAGGCCTGCAGCAAACTGTCATTTTACCCAAATACAAAGCTAAAAAAAACATGCTTTTGCCTTTTTTTACATAAAAAAAAGAAAGTATACAATTTCATTTGCATTTTTAGATATGAAACAGAATTTAATATAATAATTTGTATTAATCTTTTTATTATTATTTTTTTTAAACAGGCTTGATGTAGATTTTTATATCTTTTTATACCTGGACAAATATTATTTCATCATTTAAACAGACATATTCAAGACACATTATTAGTTTGCAATACAATCAAAGTAATATTTATTTTTAATAAAACATTAAGTGAGCACATGACTTGACATTAATCAATTATTAATTAATTCCAGCAATATTGTTTTTTTTTTAATCATATTTAAAACATATAACATTGACACAGAGGACTGTTTTTAATCCAGCAGTAGATTTTTAAAGATGTAAAGAGAGAAATTAATGAAACTCTGCTACACAGAGGGATTTACAGTACGAGGTATTTCCTGCTCTGGGTAGAAATTATTTCTCTCTCTCTCTCTGGTCTGTATAGCACTCTGTTCCACGCCCGAATATTCAAATACCACCACTTTCATCCAGTTATATATTGTAACTTACCGCTTTACTCCGGTTTCCTGTTAAACTTTGCAAAAGCGAGAAGAAAATCAGATCAGGGTTGTAACCACTAAACGCTGAAAATGGTCGAAGCCTGGGCGAGAGGTGTTCTATCTTTTCCCCACCTGTATTCATAAGACCACACCCTCTACGCTACGATTGGCAGTTAGATTACTCGGTATCTGCTCTACCATTGGCTACTTCTGTCAACGAACGGGATGTTCATTTGATGGGCAGGGGAAACAGCCTGTTAGAGAAAGAAAGGCGGGATTATACAACATGGGTGCGTTTAAAAAAAAAAAAGAACGCCAGCTTGGAAGCATTCCCGCAGCTTCCAGTCTTCCGGTGTTCCCACTTTCCTCCCAACTTCCGGGTTACAGTCACAGCGCCCCTTGTGATCGAAAATGGAAATGAAAATTAAAATAGTGTTTCTAAAATTGTATTTTTTTGTCTATTTTAATTTATTTAATGTCAATACTACTACTAATAATAATATTACTACTAATTGTACATGAAAATAATTTGCGTATGTAAGCACTTTGTATGACTCCAGTACTGTTGTGTCATATGTGTTTCATATATGTGTTGGCATACACACACGTAGGCCAATTAGCCCAATCTGCTTGTCTTTGGACGGTGGGAGGGAACCAGAGTACGCATAGGAATCCCAGCAAGCACGAGAAGAACATGCAAACACCATGCACACAGACCCGGGGCGGGAATCAAACCCCGAGCCTGGAGGTGCGAGGCGACGGTGCTATCACAACTGTAAATTATAATTCGTAAAGAGACAATCAATCAATCAAAAACAAACTGACCTTAATGACATCTAGTAACATAGGCTACATTGCTATGTAAGAGACTGAAACTTAAAAGAACATGTGCATTTACAATACTAGAAATGGATAAAACTGCATTGTTTAAGATCATCACTCATCGTCAGTAACCACTTTATCTTGGTCTGAGATGTGATGGATCTACAGCCTATCCCATGAACAACGTGTGTTCCTGTATTTGTTATAGAATATTTCAAGAAACTTGTTACTGTAAACTTCTCCTACCTGTCAAGGGCAAATGGCCTAGCATTCCCTGTAAAGCCATTTGCCCTTGATAGGAGAAGTTTACAGTAACGAGTTTCTTTAAATATACTATATGGCCATGTACAAGGTGAGTCTAATGTCTGGATCCATAGACGTGTTTCTTTTTTATTTCATACCCAAGTTGGCTTCAAAACTAACAACAGAAAATCAAATAGCACCAGACCTAATGGCATTCAATTTTTATTTTACTTATTATTTTACTTTGGGGTTACCTGAGGTTATTGTTGTCACCACAGTGGACTATTCGATCCATGCTCAACTTGGCGCAGGTTTTACGCTGGATACCCCTCCTGACGCAACCCCCCCCATTGTATCCAGGCTTGGGACCAGCACTTCATTCAGTGGCTGGGGTTTTTGCATTGGGTGGGAATTGAACCTGGGCCTTCCATATGGCAGACGAGAAACCTACCACTGAGCCACCAATGCTCTCGTTGAACATGTTAAACCCCATTCAAGAAATGTCTACAGTTCCTACATTCAGTGTGTACACAAGTGCCAGATAGTCTAAGGCTGTCAATCTGACCAATCACTGTGATTCATAAGTTTTGTTTATAGATCAAGAGTTTTGGGCTACCCATTATATGGAACTCTCATGACCATATTCCAGATTTATTCTCCTTTGCTGTTATAATAACCTTTACACTCCTCTGAAGGCTTTCCACTAGAACTGAACAGTGTGCCTGCAGGGACTTGTGTTTATTTAGCCATGAGGGAACTACGAAGGTCAAGCACTGGTGTCAGGAGAGAAGGCCGGGCGTGCAGTCTGTGTTCCAGTTCTTTCCAATTGTGTTCAGTTGGGTTGATGTCAGGGTTTTTTGCAGGCCACTCAAGTTCTTCCACTCCAACTTTGTCAAAACGTCTTCATGGAGCTTGCTTTGTGCACAGGGGCGCCGTCATACAGGAACAGGTTTGGGCTTCTTTTGTTCCAGCAAAATTCAACTGGAAAGCTACATCCTATAAAATTCTGTGCTTCACACTTTGTGGAAGTATTTTGGGGACAAACCACATTTGCAGGTGTGGTCATCCGTTAGGAGTCACCACAGGGACATTTAACCATGAGCTGGTACTATTGCAGAGACTTAAACACCCCAACAAAAAAAAACAACAACAAAGTGCCATCATTTAAAAAATTTACACTCAGGCCTCTTCATTGGGTACACACTTCTCCTATTGGTTTGGACCCCCTTTGCACTCTGAAATGCCTTCATTCATCATGGCATATATTCAAAAAGGTGCTGGAAACATTCCTTAAAGATTTTGGTCCATATTCACGCGACAGCAGATTTGTCGGAGTCTCCAGTTCAACCACATCCCAAAAGTGTTCTATTGGATTGAGATCTGGTGACTGGGTTTTGTGACAGCATGTTATCCTGTGGTCATAAAGGAATGGACATGCTCAGCAACAATACCAGGTAGGCTCTGGCATTTCAACAATGCTGAATTGGTACTGTACTAAGAGGTCCAAAATGTGCCAAGAAAATACCCCACCCCCCCCCACCATTACACCACCAGCAACAGCCTGAACCATTGATACAAGTTACGATAGATCCATGCTTTCATATTGTTTATGCCTAATTCTGACCACAGCAGAAATTGAAACTTATCAGACCAGGCAACATTTTTCAAAGCATCTATTGTCCAATTTTGGTGACAACAGAAAACTGAGGCTACACAAATTGCAGGCTCAGATTCCTGTTCTTTAGCTGACAGAAGTGGCACCCGGTGTGATTCTCTGGTGCTGTAGTCTATCTGCTTCAAGATTTGACGTGTTATGCATTCAGAGATGCTCTTTGGTGTACCTCAGGTGTGACTAGTGGTTCTTATACTGTTGCACTTCTATCAGCTCAAACCAGTTTGGCCATTCTCCTCTGAAGTCTGGCATCAACAAGGCATTTTCACCCAGAGATCTGCCACTCATTGGATATTTTCTCTTTTTCAGACCATTCTCTGTAAACCTTAGACAGTCATACATGGAATTCCTTGTAGATCAGCCCATCTAGTTACCAACAACCATGCCATAGTCAAGGTAATTAAACTCTCCATTCTGATGCTCAGTTTAAACTTCAGCAGATCATCCTGTCTACATGTCTAAATGCATTGACTTGCTGTCTTGTGATTGACTGATTAACTTCTTGTTAACACAAATGTCTAAACATGTATACCTAATAAGCTGGCTAGGAAGGGAAATATATTGTGGTGAGGTTTATGGAAGAATCTTCTAGAGTGAGGGCTTCAATTTCCCACCAAGGGAGAGCAATCAATATCAATATCTATATATAATATGCAGGAATAACATGAATACAATACTTAAAGATTTAGTTTTAGTAATACAATCCACGTCATGCATCAAACCACCCCATCAATTATTCCTTACAAGATTCCTTACAGACCCATGACTGATCTTATGCAAGAAAGACACACAATATAAATATTTTTAAAGCAAAGACTTAGTCTTTTTATTGGCAGTGGAAAATAGGGATCAGTATTTTTTATTGAAAGGAAGCAATAAATAATACTGTGATAAAAAATAGTTCATAAGTACTCAGACTGTACAGCATTTCTGTTACAAGATGAGAGATCTTTTTTTAACAACGAAGAGAACACATGATTGAAATTGCGTTTGAGACTTAAAAGCATCAAAAAGACAAAAAAGGTAAGATATGAACTTTGTTGGGTAAAAAATGTTGACTTCTTAAATCTATAATACAGTCCAGCCTTTACATTTGATATGACGCATGAGAAGGTTAAAAGGCCAAGGAGAAGCAGAATAAATAAAATCAGAGGGAAGAAGTAAGGCTTAGTCAGATGTAGAGTTTGGGGTCAAATCGCGCCATTTTCGGACACTGCAATTAGAGCGTAGGCCACAGTGCGGTTGGTCCAGCGGAGAAGCAGCGCTCACACGCACACACACATATATACACAAACCTATACACACGTCCTTCATGCGTGTCTAATGTGCAGGAGAAAAGGAATGGAGAGATTCAGCATGTGGCAAAGGCGACTGCTGAAAGATGCATCCGAAAGTAGCCCTCGTCGTTGCTACTGTTTATGGCTTATCACATGTTTTGGTATCACACAAGAGAGGGAGGAAAGAGACACAGAGGGGATGATGATAATAATAATAATAATAATAATAATAATAAGTTCCATATAGTCTGTGGAACAAATGCTCGAGGATATGCACCAATTCTGATATTCACATAATACATCATCATAAAATCAACAGCCTAATGGATTTAAAGAACAGAAGGGGATGAAATAATCACATCAGTCACAAAATTCAAATCAGCTCAGTTTCTGTCATCACAAACCAACGAAATGGACAATTAAGGAGATGAGTTATTTTAAAAAATGAATTAAGATTAGATTAGATAGAAATGTACAAACTTGAGAAAAAAAATCTGTAATACATTCAGTTACACCTGAAAGAGTTAGACATGATATGGAAAAAAAAGAATAGAAGAAAGGCAAATGATATATAAACATAACTAAATGAATGAAATGTCCCATAAATAGAATAATCCATAAATCTAAAATACGTCCTCTACGGCACAGACGTCGCGAGAAACCCTCCGAAATCTCAGAGTCCTTGTGCATTACACTCCCAGCCTGGAGGGGGCGCCTCGTCTTCAGAGACTTCACCTATAGAGATAATGAGCATAAACTGAGAGCAGGGAGGAGAGGAAAGGTAGACAGATGAGCGCAGGAAGACACGGATGGAGACAGACGAGTGGGGAAGGACAGAAAAGAGTGGGAGAGGTAGAGACACGTTCATGTTACTGCCTTGAACGCTGAAGCATTCGACTCTCATTAGAAAATTGTTAGCATATTAATATGAGTTCGTCACCATACTACTTTTCATACCAAGAAACCGCTAAACACTTATTAATTTTTTGGTTATTATATTAAGATTGTTTATTACACTACAATGCAGATGAATTTACGAATCTGATTGGTCAGAAGGTCTAAAGAACAAGATTGACACTGGCCAATCAGTTGAATCTGTAAAGTCAAGCAAACGTGTAGTTAGCTCACTCATCAGTTCAGGTTATAATGTCCTGAGATATAAGATGTGCAGCAGGCCAGAAGAATGCTGTAGGATGGATTCATTTGTCTTGAAGGAAGCACTTTGCTTGGTTGGCAGGACAGGGAAGAGCTGAAAGAGGTTTTTACACTGGATGCCCTTCCTGCTGCAACCGTCCCAGTTCCTAACCATGCTTGGGACCAGCGCTGCATTCAGTGTCTGGGTTGTATGGGTGTAGGGTTAAGGGTCTTGCTCAAGGACCAAACAGTGGCGTGTCCCAACCCTTCAATCAGTAACCCAGATCCTCAACCTCCTGAGCCACAATATAAAATGTCAATAATAATACATGAGCTGAAAAATTTGTTTACAGATGTGTGCAGACAAACCCTTCCATCTTCCCTTTTATACACAGGCGTTTCTTTAGTTATAATTAAAATATTTGTCTAGAAGTGGATACTTGGGTGCTGTGGGTGACATGGTGGGTCTTTCGTGGATCGGAACTGATTGCATGGGTGCTGATCGGATTGACAGCTGCGAAACTTGGAGGCTGTGAACTTGTTGCATGCTAAAGCCCTGCATGTAGCAGCCTGAGGATCGCCGGGTGTTCTGGTGTCTTTCTGGATCGGACCGGACGAGCTGGCCTTTGATCCAAGTGGGCATAAATGAGCCTTGGGTGCTCATGATACTGTCATCCGTTTGCTGGTGATCAATGATGTTCAGTCCACTCATCAGTGGTCATGATGTTATTTTTTTTTTATTATACTCCGGAGCATGTCTAGGACCCACTGGCACATTTTCCTTGCTATACTACAGAGTTATTTCTTCAGGGTGTAGCTGTGATTTACATGTAGTTGTGATTTTTAATGTGTGTATCGCTTCAAAGCCAAATGAAGAACCGTCAGGTCTGGCTTTAGAATTCTTTTTTTTTTTTTTATCTAGTTTGTGTTAGTCAGCTTGATAAGAGATGCACTTTTTGCCAACATGCTGAACACTGAAGTAGATGCAACTGATGTTCCAACACAAAACTGTTAATAAAAAGTGTAAGCAATTATAATGTTATGAATATTTCATATTGCCACATGTCTAGCAGAAATATTACTGAGTAGGATTAAATGTGGGATTGAGTCTGAACGGGGTTGACTCACCCTGGCTTTGGGTTAGCAGGAATACGTTCGGATTGTAGCAGTGTCGAGCCTCTGAACGCCACTCACACTCCCTGCGGCACCAGTCGGCACATGCACGAGCAGTTAGAAACACATACACGCACACATACACACAAAACAGTAAGAATTGCATCCTTGGATTAGTTTGGGATTTTCACCAAAACACAAAACTTAGTAGTTATATTTTTGTACTTGTATGAATTAATTGCAAGTTGTAGAGGTCTCGAAGCAATGCTGTCCCTCCTCTGGGACTGCCAAACTGTACATATGACATTATTGATGTACATTATGTCACTGCCCTTAGATGTCCTCACAGACTATATGAATATATTGTGTCTAAATACGTAGTACAGATGTATTAGGCCACTGTAGTGTTTATGATTTTTTCCATGATCCAGTAAAAACTGGTATCTTCTGATGAGGGAGACTGATCACATCTTCAAGATCCTACTTCAGGTTCCTATTGACCTAAATGCCTAGTTTTCTTTATTTAATCAAGCTCTACTCATTGAGCTTCTGAACAGATTAGGAAGTGGGTCAATGTTAATTTTACACCATGTGTAGCCAATAGAACACTGCCACACACACACACACAGACGTACACACAAAAAGAGACAGACAGACATGCAACAGGCGCATTGGAAGTAGTATTTACAGCAGAGTTCAATCAGTGCAACAGACATTACACAAAGTTCTCCCACAAAGCCTAGAGCGCACTGATCCAACACTCAGTACACACCAACGTCATCATAATACTAATTATGTTAGCATTGTGTGTAAACACTGAGTGTGAAAACAGACTTGTGGTCAGGATTATTGTGTTGGGGTGTTTGTGAATGTCTTGTGCTGGAGAACATGTGTATATTGACCAGTAAATGTATTTTCCGAGCATGATGTGGTATGTTGGTTATGAAATTTGATGATAAATGTCGGTGTGGATAGACGCTTCTGCAGTTTGTTGTTTGATGGTGAATGTAGGTGTGTGTTGGACAGTGATGCAGTTTGTTGTTGTCGAGTAGAGGTTGGTTAGTATTTGAACAATCATCTTGATGTTTAATGGGACGACATGTTGGTGTCCGGTGGTACAGGTAGTCCCTTACTTACAAATGAGTTACGTATTATAAGTATTATTGATATAGGTTTAATTTTATTGGGGCAGTAGTGGTTCAGGCGGTTGAGGCTCCGGGTTGCTAATCGAAGGGTCAGATATTTGAGCCCTGCTATTGCTAAGTGGCCACTGCTGGATCATTGGGGAAGACCCTTAACCCTTCACCCCATACAACCCAGATGATAAAAAAAAGAAAGTGCTAGTCCCTAGCCTGGTTTGAAAATGGGAAGGTTGCGACAGAAAGAAAGTATAACCTGCACCAGTGTTTATTGAGCGATGGTTTTTCTGGGAGGGAACGTTGGTTTTTTATTTATATAGTACTTGATGGTAAATATCGATGTGCATTAGCCAATGTTACTCTTTGGAAAAGAATATTGGTGTTTGATGGTTTTAAAGGTATGTAGACATGTACTGGGTAATGATACTGTTTTTTTTGTTGTCTGGTAAATATGTCGGTGTCCCATGTTGGTATTTAGAATGTGTATTGGGCAATGCTATCTGTTGCAGTTTGGTCAGTTGATGGTATTTGATTGGGTATGTTAATGTGTATTTGGATAATATTAGTTGAATGTGCTGTAGATTGATTTTTAAAGATGTGCGTACCGTCCAGCTGGTGTTTCTTTGGCTGCATGGCAGGTGAAGTGGATGTGCTGTTGGTCACTCTGAAGTTAGCAGGTAGAGTATCGGAGCTGTAGCCACGGACGTCTTTGGGCCGAAACTTCTTCCTCCAGGAGGGAGCTCGTCTGAAATTCTTATCATCATCCTGCAGCAAAGAAAGAACAGGGGGGAGAGAGGGTTTTGTATTTTACCCTTGAACTCATTATAAGCCTGCTGATGAGAAAGAGTAGAGTGGTAGTGCTAGACTGTTGGGGGGGAGACAGACTAATTGATTCGGTTCCTGCAAAGTAGGTTATTATTAGAAACCAGACAGACATGCACATTTTTGCGTAAGAGAGTTAAATCCACATTATTCCTACAGCACTTTTACTTAGTGGCTTGAACAGCCCAGCTTCTGTTTTCCTTAATCAAATAAAGTCGGGAAATTATCACACAAGAAACCCACACCAGGTAATGTAGGCCTGCTTTTGTTTCTATTTTTGAAATGTAAGAAAGCAATCTTTCCATTTGTGTTTTTGAAATTAATATAATTTTGAACTCACCTCCTCTAGTTTCCGCTCTGTTCCGATAGAAAGCAGGTTATTGTACTCTCTCTCCAGAACTGATCTCGCCTACAGTGCAGAAAACAATAAATTATACAAACAAAAAGAGTTACAAATTATGGCAAAATACACTGTGTATGCACAACAACTCAAGCATCAATAAGTGGAAATAAAGTGAGCATGTTGCGATGTTGTGTCTACATGCAACTAAAATGTTTAATTTATTTAATTACCTCATCCCAACGTCCTATTGGACATTTACAAAAGCAAAAAAAATGCTGTTTGGTTTTTATAAGATTTAAACCCAGGCCCACCTGTGTGTTCTGAGTAGGGATCTGAAGCAGCAAGGCGAGCGTGTTTTGATCAAATGTTTCATCGAGGGCAACTAATGCTCCATGCACACCACTCTCCAGCAGGTTGTGTGCGTATTCCTTTAACCCAATGAACTGCACCCATTTAATCAAACGTTCGTTACTCCACACCAGAACATCTGCATGAATAATAGAAAAAAGAAAAAAAAATGTTGTGATTGGTTAAACAAGGAACAAAAACAGTGAATTAGCAGACTTAACTGGTGACGGAAAGCCTTTCCAGAATATCATAGTAATGCCCATGAAGTTAGACTATAAGTTCAACAAGTACACAAGCATTGTTCGGTATACACATACTTTAGGCCAAATACTGTACACTGTACAAATAAAGTTGTGTATTCACAGTTGAAATGATTTAAGAAGCTTGACCATTAATATTTACTAGGCTGTACTTTAACAGTAGCTACAGTATGTTGCATATCAGAGTGGTGAAAATGTAGTTATATTCATATCTCTCAAATAGGAGTATTTACAGATACTTTGAGTAATTAAGGGTCCAGTCTGGTATTTTAGAGTCAACAAAAACAGGCAACTTTTATCAAATGATCCTAATGATTTTTATTATGTATTGACGGACTGACCTTTATTCTCCACCTGGGATTCCTCTCGTCTTTTCTCCAGCTCTTTCCGATCATAATTTAGCCTCCTCAAACACATCACACCGCACTGGAAACTGTTTCTGTTAGATGATGGACAAAATCCCAAGCACAAACACACACAGTATGAGAAACAGCACACACACACACACACTCTACAGGTGGGTTGTAAAAGAAATAACATCAGATCCAAATGTCTACCTGCATCAAGAGCTTTGTAGCATTGTTACTAATATAACATTCTTATAGCTTATATAATAATATAGAATATAACAACTTCTTTCGGCTGTTCCCTTTTAGGGGGAATCATCTGCCTCCATCTAACCCTATCCTCTGCATCCTCTTCTCTTATACCAACTAACTTCATGTCCTCTCTCACTGCATCCATAAATCTCCTCTTTGGTCTTCCTCTAGACCTCCTGCCTGG
>JAOVVB010000033.1:7698906-7710806 GCA_028570985.1 Heterobranchus longifilis | reverse complement strand
TATATACACTAGACATGTCTGATAGTTATATGTACAGTAATACATTTTATTGGTCGCCTTTTCCTTTGTGGGCTTTTCGTGACTCTACCATGGCAAATGATCATAAACAACAGTGTCACAACTTTATTTATACAGGCACTATGAAAAAAAAATACTATTTTTAATTTAAAGAAATTCTTTATTCAATAATTCTTTATTCATTATTCAATAAATGACTAATTTAATTACTTAATGCTTTATTCACTAAGATAACTCTATTCTTTATTACATCCATCTATTTGCCGGATCATGTTTCTCAAATGCAAGAATGCAAGTTTCATGAGGGTGCGCGAGTGCATATGAGCACATTTTCATGAACGTTGAAGTTTATAATCATTTATACAACAGTTAGTTCAAAACCGAGTAATCTGACTGGACAAGCGGCTTTTCATGAGTGGTGATAACAGACGTTAACACCACTGGGACGTTTAACCATATGCATCACTCCACGTCCCAGGTGCTCTAACAATCGTTAAATACACTGTCGGGCACAGGATGGGTGAAAGAAGTTCAGTGCGGTCCACGGAGAGTAACTTCCAAAACCAACATTCAAAACCAGTCACAGAAGCACTTTCAGCAAGAAGACACATCTGATAACGTTGCATCATTTAAAACTATCGACTTATTTTAAATGCTGATATTAAACTATGCATCAACTCAACCACAATTCCTGTTGTAAAATTGACTTATCACACAAATTCAGTGATCTAATAAGGAGATTTATGCATTTTGTTATGCTTTTGTTATACTTTTGTTTTACTGCACTATCACCGTGTAGTGTAATGATAAACATCCTGTTATGTTGTGGCTTTTTACATTTTTTACAACATAAAATTAATCTTAGCTGGTCAGCTTCAGCCTTTAACTGCGCTTTAGAAATAAATAGAATTAAATTCTAACATAAACTTAAGTCTCAATCATAAATATAACTAGAAAAGAAATCTAAATATTAGAAAAAAATCCGTAATGTAAGAGGAGTAAAGCACTGCACCATGCCCAGCCATGTTTTATTCCTTCCATATTCATTTAAACCTAAATTATTATACTCCTTTGGATGATGTAATAAGTTTAGAGAAGGAAAATTTTTTTTTAAAAACCTGGCGGAAAAGAGAATCCTTATTGGCGAGCTCGTTCTCGAGTTTGTCGTTCAGGTCGTGAACAGACGTAGCTTCTCTCTGAGCTGCCAGGTAACGCTTCTCTAGTGTTGTTATCCTCTCCTCCATGTCATCCTTCTGAGCGAGAGACTAAACACCAGACAGAGATGGATTGCAGTACATGATTAATAGTACAAATCAATAAAAGAGGAAGCATATGCTATAGCAAATATCTGAATATCTATTTAGTTATTAATTGTCATTTTTGGAAGTCAATTAGTTAAAATGATTTAAGTGACTGGGAAATATTTAAACCACAATAGCCACTTTCATGATGTCATAAAAATGAATCAAACCCAAGACCTCCCAGCTACAACAACAATTACATCTCTTTTTGCGAAATTCTGCTTAATATGTGAACAAAAGTGAGGGTGCTGTGGATTTGTGCATGAGCATCACCTCTCTAATGTCTCTTTGAAGCCGAGTGTTCATGTCCTCTGATTTGATGAGGTCTTTGCGGGCTGTGTCCAGATCCTCCTCGAGCTCACTCACTCTGCTGCTCAGGGAAACGACACGCTCCTTCATCTGCAGCAGCTCCTTGCTTTGTCTGTCTATCACCTCCTGCAGCTCAGACACCTTCCCCATCTCCTCGTCCGGACCCAAAGATCCATCTGATGACCTCTAGAGACGAGAAACAAATCGTGGTGAGAAATCGCACCTACAGTACATGCTGGACATTTTGCCTTTTTTCCCCTAATATGCATGAATGACTACACTCATTCCTACGTTGTCTTTCATATACGTACAAATGATGCAAAATGAAGAGTGATTCCTTATTTACAATGATTAAGCCGTATAAAAGCTGAAGGAGAGTTATACTGCTTTACCAAAGCTGCTCTCACTCCTTAGCGCAATAAAGCCACAAGTACATGGATGTGCTCGGATTAAGAACTACTTGATTAAAAAGTTTCTAAGACATTCAGTATTACACATACTGAAGGGGTGAACTGTTACGCCATGATGGACTTAATATGAAATGTATTCAATGGGAAAAAATTTAACTATTCACACAATCCACCCTATTGTACGCCTCAGGTTTTGTCATAAATGGCACAAAACATCTGGGTCCGGAAGCTAAAGGAGCAAGACTCAAAGGAGCCCTGGCCAATGACTGTTGCAATCCTTAATAGCAGTGGGAAATTGGCATCATTAGTAAGCATCTTAGCTGGTCAGCTCACAGTTTAAAGGATGTGCTCAAGAAGGTTTTGCATTTCAAGAATGGTTAATTTGGGCAAAAGGAACTTCTACTGATATATCTGTTCACTCTGTGCATGTGTAATCTTACAAACAAACGTGCTGGATACTGACTAACTGGTGTTTTTGATACAGTTTTTTTTTTCTTTTTATGCATTGTGCACTTACGTAAATGTCAAATTTATCTAACTATTCTGATCTCTGGAGACATAGACTCCAATTGTCCCATGTCAGTACCATGGTAAGCCCTTACAACTCTCACTCACACGTAGAGCTGGGTGATTTTCGCAGTTTATTAGGTTTAACTGAATTAGTGATTTTATTTTTTCTAATAAACACATCCATAACACAAAAAGAGTGTTTACATGAATAAAAGCCTCTTACAGCTGACATACTGTGTGCTTAGATTTATTAAAGGGAGAAAAAAAAAACCAGTCAAGGTAAATGAGCAGCACATTGATGATGCCTGAGTTCAAAATAAAACACTGACATCAATTCAAAGATTTGGAACTGATACAAATTTTGAAAAGTCACAAACAATTTTATTGAAAAAATTGTGCTGTTACATCCCAAGTGATACTGTAACTCACTGGCCCAAATTCAGTCATTTTCAACTTTGATGCTTTTAATGCAGGAAGTGGGAAACTGGAAACAATCATTTTAATATGCAATAATCCCCTTTGAACAGTTGATAGTGAGATGTGTCTATACCATATGTCTATGGTACTTATACCCTGTAAAGTCTTTGGAACAGCTCTGAGGTGTGTTAATTGGTCATTTCTGAGGCTGGTAACTCTAAATGAACTTCTACTCTGCAGCAGAGGTAAGTTTTGGTTCTTGCTTTTTTATGATGGTCTTCATGAAAGCCAGATTCATGATGATGCTTGATTAACTTTACAATACTGTCACACACACATCCATAATACGCACATATATATCCTTACACCAATCATTGGCAATATGTGCTATAGATAGCTCTGTTTAATACATTCTAATAATAACAATAAAAACTTCATACAATTTTTTTTTTTGTATTGTACGTATTATCAAACAACAACAAAGAATGTAAATCATTCATAAAGTCAACCTGTAATACTCATGTCTGGTATTTGTGTTCTTATTTTTACCTTGCCGTTGGTGCTAGGTGTGCTTTCAGAGTTGTGGTTGAGTTCTGCTGTGCCATCGATGAGCAATTTCTTCTGATTGTTCTGCTCTCGCAAAAAGGCATTCTGAAACGGAGAACAGAACTCTAAGCGTTATTGCTTTCTCTGAATTTAACGTCTGCAACGTTCCTAGTGGTGTGAATGCGACTCTGGCTATTTATTCGGAACCTGAGATTCAGACTCACGAGGGCCTTAATAGCAAATAAATCAATCACTGTGCATGTAAGAGTAGTTTATTCTCAGTTACAGGGGAGCTTCAGATATCAGATAAGAAAAGCAGAAGATACTAAACAAAGCGATTACAGAGATGAGTGCAAATCCTCAGCTAATGCGCTATGTCTGGAGAGTTCATGTTAATACCGTGTTGAATATTCAAGTGTAAAATGTGGAATAAATACAGGAACAATACAGCACAACCATTTCAAAGTGTAATGTAGGTCAGACTGCAACTGTGCCCCTAGCCTACTGTCAGGGCTAATCCTATCTGTGTCTACGTGTGTGTGTGTCTACGTGTGTGTGTGTGTGTGTTTTTTTGTTTTTTTTCAGGGGGGTGCGGGGATAAATGAGGGCAGGGGGAGGTAGAGACATTTCTACAGACATCATGTAGATTTGGCCTAGAGATAGATATCCAATTATATAGATCTGATATTTCGAACTGGAGTTTATGCTGAAAAGATCTATAACTACACTTTCAGTTTTAATCATGCTCTATTCAGTTTACTTTTTTTTACTCATGTACATACGCTTGCTCTTCCTCAGGTTCTTCTGGCTTAATCCATTAAAATTTTTCCATATTCTCTCTCTTTTTCCTATTCATCCTTACCCTTTATATTTGTCTTCTTCGTCTTCAACAGAAACTTTCTGTTCTTTATATTGTCTTCATACGGTTTCCTCATCTCAGCCATACATCACATCGGAACACTTCTTACCCTTCTTTATCTTCACATTCCTCTTCTTTTTTTTTTCTTCAGCATATTATTCTTCACACGCATTTTCAAATTCCTCTTCTTTTGCGTGTTTCTCTGATTCATATCCTTCTTTCTCTTCTTCATATTTTTCATCATATCCTCCTTTTTCTTTGTTATAATCCTCCTCATCATATTCCTCATCATCATTCTACTTCATATAAATATCTTTTGATATCTTACTTTTATTTACCATCTTCATATTCGTAATATGGGAACAAATGTTTAACTGAGACAGGCTGGAAAGATACAATTAAAAAAATTGGTTGTTTATGTAACGGCCACAGCAGCAACCTCGTTTCCCCTCTCGTCTGTTCCAACCACTCAGCATTCAGCATCACCAGTATACTAATCACCGGCCTAATCATCTGTCATTATTTGCACCCGTTGCTCACCCATTCATGCCTGAAGTTTTAATGCTTGAAATGTTTCATAGGTCACTGTGTGGCTTAAACAAAAAACAAACAAAAAAAAAAAACATTCCTCTGAAACTGCTTAGAAGTAAAAAAAAATAAATAAAAAAAAGAGAGCCAGAATTGTTCTACAGGAAGCCTGGCATGTGATTGCTATCTGACGCCCAGCAGTTCACCCAGTTTCCCCCAGGCAAACACCCCGGCCCCCTACTTTACCTTATGCATTAACACTAATAGACAAACCCACCATGAATCAGAATTCCCAGCCCAACTGTGACACCGAAGCAGTAGTGTAGTGTGTGCATCTGTGTTGCTGGGAATCAGTTCCTGCAGTGTTACTGGGGCGTTCACACACTGTGCTCTAACACCAGACACAACTACCTTGTTTATCTAGCTACTAAGCAGCACTGCTGGAGATGTCTGCGTGACGGAGTGTTTTCAACCCATCAAACGTTGATAAAACCTTATCATCTTGCCTGCTTGTGATGTCTTCACTAACGCTTTAACCGTACATTCTTGTTCGTGTTCTGGCACGCCAGAACAGACAACGGGCTTACAAGAATTCCTTTGTTTATTTATTTTTTTATTATTTAAGTATTAAAGAACTAGTTCTTCCTGTAGCTTTAGTACATTCTGAACTGAGTAGCAGTTTCACAATAATAAAAAAAGAAGAAAAAAAAAGAGAAAAAAAACTAATGACACAGCTATCAGGAATTAACATTCCACAAGTGTGCGCTCAAAGGCAGTGTGTCACTCTGTGTGTGTGTGTGTGTGTGTGTGTTGGGACAAGTGAAGGTCGTACCTCTTTATGAGCAGCTGTTAATTGCTCCTCCAATGCGCTGCACCTTTCCAGAGCAACACGTAACCTCTCCCTCACCTGTAACAGTCAGCACACTCATTAACCACTGCACACCAAGTACACGCTTTTAGGACTTGATTGAGAAAAGGAGTAGTTTAAAATCGTATAAAACTCATGACCTTCTCATCCAGAGCTTTATGGTGCTCAAACAGGGATTTTAAGGCTTTGAGAACTTCCACTTCACTGGAGACTCCCGCTGGACTCTGGGCCTGACGCTTGACCACCGTCATCCTGAGGGAGCGCTCGTGACGAGACACCAAACACTCCAAATGCTCCAGGAGCAGCTGAAAACAAGGAAACAAACACAATCGAGATCGCTGTTTATTCCTACCGAGTAAAAGATATCTGGAGAATCTCTCTTAGCACAAATCAAATTAAATCAAATAAAAAACATAAATATACAAAACAAAATACAGAAGTGTGTATGGTCATGTTTGTATATCTTGCTATGGACTGCATGTCAGTGTTAGATTTAGGAGTACACACAATGTCGGTTAGCAGAGTGTTTTAGACGTATCCTGCGAGAATGATCTGCAAGATGGCGTTGAAATGACAAAGCCTACACTCATCCTCTTCGCTTGGCCCTAATCCCTCATCTCCCCATCCCCCTATCACACACACTCACACACACATACATAAACACGAGATCTGGTCCGGGTCCAACTGTGTCAGGCGGTCCCATCGTCTTAGGGATTTAAGCTCCACATGCTTCGTAGCGCGTCTCTAAGAGAATATCGCGGCCTTTTCAGTGTAACGCTCATCACGTTTCTTAAATAAAGTTGAAATTGGTTGTAATAAACGTCAAACATATGACAGTTACATTTTTAAACTGTTATCTTTTTTTGGGGGGATGGGGGTTTCCCCGATTTTCTCCCTGATTTAGTCGTGTCCAAATCCTGCCCGTCACTAGGGGGCTGCCACATTAAGGCTACTACTACTACTCGGCCCTACCGGCTGAGTGGTAGTCGTGTCCAATTCCTCCCCGTCACTAGGGGGCTCCCACATTAAGGCTACTACTACCAATCAGCCGGTAGGGCCGAAGACCATCACTATCAGAGTGTTTCCTCCAAACCATGTGACGCCAGCCGAACGACTTTTTTCGAACTGCTCGCTCACGCACCGCTGGGGGCGGAGTAACACACTCGGAGGACAGCGCTATCCGCTCCTTCCCCTCGCGTGAGCTCACAAATGCCCCTGATTGGCTGTAGAGCCGTGAGATTAATGTGGGAGCACCAAGTATCTCTCATCCCTCCCCTTTGAGAGAGCTCGGCCAATCAGCTCTCTTTAGCCTTCCTTCTGCGAGCGGTAACAGCATCACCCGGGAATCGAACTCGCGATCTCCTGGATGTGTGAGGCCACAGTGCATACCACTACGCCATCGTCCCACCTGCAATACTAATTTGTTGCTAATAATTGCATTTTATGTAGTCACTGAACATTTTAACGGGGGGTGCTAAATGTTTCTCTCATTTAATTTCATTAACCTTTCCATGTGGGAGTTCACACCTTGAAAAGAAATCACATGACTTGCATCAAAAAAATAGCTCTCAAGATCTTCCAGAGAAAAAGTGAATTGATATCGACTGAAACTGCAACCCAATAAATATCTGTTAGAGGGGATTTTACTTCCCTTTTCAGGGGGCCATGCACTCTCACTTAGAATTTAAATTGACAATGTAAAAACTTTTGTGATTTTTCTCTCAAAAAAAAAAAACTTTTGGTCTTTCGATTGGACTAGATCTGCATCTAGACATTTAATAATATAATTATTACCGGTGTATCTCTGAGATTTAACCCATTACCAAATCTGTGATTTTCTATGGGTTGTGGTTGCCTGGAACCCGCACTGCATTTGACCTTTTATTAAACAGCCAGATAGACTCCTGAATGGTGCAAAGGAAATCCAACAATCCTAAGTTTGATTCCCAGGTAATGCTTCAGCCATCTGTAGTCGGGAGTCTAGACGGCTAAGGTGGGGGTGAATGGTGCATCATATCACATCAAATCATAGCAACACTAGCTAATTGTGGGCATACGGTATGTGAGCTCATGCAAGGGGACTGGGTGGATAGTGCCTTCTTCTGAGTGTGTTACACTGTACCCAAAAGAATTTAACAGATTAAAATCGTATAAACGATTGGATGTTGGTTTTGCGTAATAATGTTCCGTCGCTCACAACGCTTGTATTTTAGGCCATGAACAATATCGGACATTTTAGCATCATCGTTTTCCAATGAGGACAGAGACAAACAATAGCAGTATTTTCAACAGTTTAGCAGTGTAACATTTATTTTAATCACCATTTTTTTTTAAAGAACGAAGGTACTGGAAGAGAAAAAGGCAATCAGACTTTACCTTGTCAGGTGGTGCAAAGTTGAGCGTGCACTGTTGCCAGATTGGGCAGTTTTCCAGTAATTGGGCTACTTTTATTACCTTTGGCTAGAAAATGTGTTTTTGGCCATAATCAAAATAAGTCAAATACATTTTACTGAAAGAATGCATAAGCAAAAAGAATTGAGCTACAGTATGAATCCTGGGGCTGGTGTATTTTTTTGGGTGAGCTCAACTTTTTATTTTAATTTTTACTTTTTTTTTTTTTTTTTACTTTTCACTCGGTAATGGTGAAAGTCTGCAATAAATCCAAAGTTCATGCGCATGCCAAACCATAAAGGAAGGGTCTGTACGGATCACTGATCAACTGCAATCAACTGTTATTCTGTTTGTTTGACCAATTTGGGCTTTATTTATTTCTCTTACGTAGCTAATTTGTTGGGATTGTGGTGCTAGAATAAATAATGTGCTCATCTCATTACCATTAATATTTAATGATTAATTGATTGTTATTGATGGTTAATGTGTTCAACTTTTGGTTAGGAAAAATGTGCCTAAATATAGCTCCCTGTCACAGCAAACTAGGCCAATGGCTGGCATCTGCGAGCTCATGCATGCAAAAGTTGAGAAGATTCTGAGCATTACTGAATACTTGCTCTTCGCAGCACAAAAAAAACGGATCCCTTTGCGCTTACCCTGGTGTTATTTCTCTCAGCCTTTAGCTCGGCGATTTCTTCTTCTCTCTCTAGCAGCTGCTCCCGGCACATATTCACCTCCTTAGTCAGCGCTGCAAACTCCTGAGGACAAACAAACACACACACACACACACACACACACAGAACAAGACAAACATTAAAATTGCAATAATGAGTAACAATCTTGACTGGGGTAAGTCCACAAATATTAAGGACAAGCTAAATACGGAGACAAAGCCATATAAGGACGGGAAGAGTCTTTGATTTAGAACTGATAACTAGAAGCCCATTTTCCCTACTGATCTGAAAACAGCAATGTTGAAAGTGTGACCTGGACACGCGTTCTAGTGAATACAGTGTACAAACTCACTGATTAACTTAACCATCGAGGAAAGGTTAAATAGAGGGGAAAAAAAATAATACTGCTCTGTGACGACCAGTGCTCAAACAACTGACCTTACACCTACTGTACATCATACTGAAAAATTATATTCAGGCAGGAATACACCATGTTGATGGAAGCTACAAGGTTGGGATTAGAAACATCAGACTTGTACTTGAAACTGATCAGGAAAAAAAAAAACCACTTAAAGACGTGATTAAAATATATATACACATTTATTATAGCGATGCACCAGTCAATTCTTGATAAAAAAACGTGATACTTTATATATTTCACAATATCAATCGAATCAGCACCTAGGAATCATATCATATCAAGTTGTGACTGTGACTCCCATCCTGACTTTTTAGGCAGCCTTAATGCATTTTTTTTTCCTAACATGAACTAAGGGCACAGATAGAAAAAGCAGGTGAAATAACTAAAAAATAATAAAAAAACTCCACAATGTTTGGATAAAATATACTATTATAAATCAGACATGTCATAGTATAATCTTCACCATGTTTTAATGTGATTAACTAAATTTTTGCCCATTCATCTAATTAGAAGCTCTAATCCCAGCTCTTATGGAATAAAGAAACAGCAGAATCTTTTACTGCTCCGGGAAAAGATTCAAGAACCTGAGCCCAGAATGCATGAAAAGCTGACTGTGTGTGCATGTGTGTGTGTGTGCGCGCGTGTATGTGTGAGCTAATCTATTTGTAGGTCTCGAGGAAATGGAGGTATTGGACCGCTACTGACTACACTCGCTGCATCCCATTACTCTGAATGACTTCCTTCCTTGTTCTTTAGAGCTCTCAGCAGATGTCAGTGGAAGTCAGAGACGAATGAGCCTCATCCCTCTGTTCCAAAAACTGCAATTCTGTTCGAGTTATCGTTAGCATGTTAAGAGAGAGAGAGAATATATTAATCTATAATGCACTACAGGCCGCATGCAAGTGTAACAGTAACACATCAGAAATACAGCACAAAACGTTCGTCCGAGTCCGGCCTGTGTGTCAGGAAACTCATCCATCATCATCTGAGGAATTATGAGCTTCTTTGAAAAGAAAAGAAAAATTCAAGATGTCACAGAGTTCAGCCATTTTGTCATTGTTAAAATATTGGTTTTAACCAATTGGTTTAAATCTTTGTTTTATTATAATTGAACATTTAAAGACAAACAGATTCTACAAAACCACATAGTTGAAGTTAAAGTTTTGAAACCTAAAGGTTTTCACATGACTATTACTCCATTTCTAGACCTCGATGCCAGTCATATGTCTTCAGCCAATGCCGGGAGAAAGACTGGGCGGGAGAGGAGACGTAATTACAGAGCCGACTGTAACGTGGAATGAATGTGCATTCCTTTTAATTGCACAACGTAACTGAAGATACTCAGGAGGGGGGTGAAAAACCTCAGCGCTTCTGCAAACTCCCCTCTTAGACTACTAATTTTACTAAAAACACTGATCCTCTGCTGACGGAGCACACAGCTGTCTTTTGTCTAAGACAGTACACAGCCAAGTGGGTCATTACTGTCTTATCAACAGAAAGCAGAATCAACAAAAAGGACTGAGGAGTAGAAAAAGTGACGAAGTCCTTCCACGCTACTGACATACAAAGTGTTAAAGAGACAATGAACGCTGCTTAAGATTCAAGAAGACTGTTTAGCCTGGCTCCAGCATTCAAGTATCCCAAAGTATTTATATAGCCCTGACATACGGTAGCACTGAGATCTGTTTATCTTCCCATCTTCTGACTGCATCCCCCCCCCAAATCAGTCGGGGCATGGATTCATCTTCAGTAATGACATTTCAGACAGCAGTTCTGCCTCAAATTTAAACTGATTTATGGCAACTCTTTACCTGGGGCAAAAGAAAAGAATTTGTCCGTTTTAGTGGTCTGTGTTCAGCATTGATTTTAGTTCTGATGTGTATTTTGAACAATGTCCGAAACTGAAAGATACTTTGCCTATGGTTTGGATCAGTTAATGTTGATCAACTGATAAAAATGAGAAAGCATAAGGATATTTTACCAAGTAAAAGAGGTCGTTAACCAAGTAGTTAAGACAAAGAAACGCTGGCAAAAATGGCTTGCCAAGTCGATTGATGCTTTTGTCCACGTCATTAAAGGGTGATGTACAATAACCCATGTCTAGAAATACACTTCAATGATAACTAACTTGACTAACCATGCGATACCTCCAAAATGGCTACTAAAATCAACATGCAATTCGTTTTACGTGGGTTTTACATCATCTGTCAAAGACCAATAAACCATTTGAGGATATTAGGAATTTACAGTTTTTCTAGTAGTTTATTCCCACTCAAAAGTAGTTCCTTTCATACCCAGCCTAGTGATTTTAAATGAATTGTATTGTGGTAGTTTGTATTATATACTGTATTTTACTCTCAATAAAGTTGATCTCTGCTTTGTGCAGACATGTCAGTCGTTTTCCCAGCAGGGGGCTCTCATATCCCCTCCCCTTCTACATCATCATCCTACTACAATACTCTTTACACAGAGAGCCATCAGTGTCCTGATCACTCATACAACATGATTAACAACAACGTGGTATGTGTATAAAAGCCACCTGTCCACAAAATCTCTATCTTCCATTCAAAACTCACCACCATCGGCAAGACCAAAGAGCTGTCAAAGCAAGTCAGGAACAAGATTTTAGACCTGCACAAGGCTGGAAT
>JAOVVB010000033.1:7647417-7673157 GCA_028570985.1 Heterobranchus longifilis | reverse complement strand
ACCTCTGTAATTGTTAACAAAGGCTTCTGTACCAAATATTACACTTTTTTGACTCAAGTGATCAAATACTTATTTGACACAGTAATTTACAAATAAATTGTTAAAAAAACATACAATGTGATTTCCGGATTTTTCTTTTTAGATTCTGTCTCTCACAGTGCACCTATGCTGAAAATGAAACTGAAATGCACCTATGCTGAAAATTGTAGACCCCTTCATGATTTCTAAGTAAGAGAACTTGCAAAATCAAAGGGTGATCAAATACTTATTGACCTCACTGTATATACAGTATATATAAATATATAAATTTATCTCTTTTGTTTTCCAAGAAATAGCCGTAGGGCTAACCGGAAGCAGACGTATAGAGAAGCGGTAAAAGAAAAGAGAAAGGTACCAACTCTATTTAGAGAGGCACTTCAGAAGCTTCATGGGTGGAATAAAACAAGATGTGCACATTTACACCATTATAGCTTTACTTGAATTAAATAAAGTAGTGGAGGAGCCTGCTAGTGGAGCAGTGGTGTGTGTGTGTGTGTGTGTGTGTGTGTGCACAATTCTGTTTCTATAAAAATAATTCAGCTCTCATTACCCATTCAGCTGTTGTTTTTGTCCAAGCCCAGACTGGAATGTCTGTGACTACTGTATAATTCTGTGTTTATGTGTGTGTGTGTGTGTGTGTGTGTTCTGCTTAGTCATAGAATGTTTAAAGTTTGTTTCTCTGTCCTTTTCTTGCTATAGTGGTGTATGAGCATCGGTCCAGGCTGGAGAAATCACTACAGAAAGAGCGGCAAGAGCACAAAAAGTCCAAAGAAGGTATATGTCTTCATGTTATTTTACAAAAAGTCGCATCCTTACAGTAGCATAGGTGGGCACAGCTGACCAACAAAGCTGCGGGAGGGGCTCTTCTTATATGAGGTCATATACAGTAAGTGGGGAAATGCTTTTTCTTAGTTATTTTGTTTGTACGTGCACATTGGAGACCCATCTAAATGTCTACAATTGACAAAGTGAATTTTGCATAAAGGAGAGTAAGTAGCATTCAGCAGAAGCAACTGTTGCAGCTCATCAATCTTGCAGGCTTTATAAATTTATAACCTCCAAACAAGTTCAAACAAGAAATTCACCATTCTACAATCGGAAAGATTGTTCACAAATGAAGAGCCTTCAGGACAGTTACCAGTCTTTCCAAAAGTGTGTGTCCCAGCAAATCAGATCATTTAATGTTCAGAGACACTTTAAGCCATAATGTGATTTTTAAATATGTATGTTCACGACAGCACAATCAGAAAAACACTGAACAGAAGATTATCAGGTTTCTGTCAGAGGCATATTGTGTAATATGAGGGAGTGTCTATGTTTTTTCTCTTTCACCATCGCAGTATATGTAAATGAGTTTATCCCGGTATTTCGGTCTTTGAACAATTCAGCTTAGGGCAAGCCTCATGTAATGAGAGACTTCTGATCTGTTAAAAACTCACACATGTTTATAAATCACATGGTGTAGCTACTCATTTGGTTATACTAAACTACGGTTAGTTTTTATCTCCTTCGGGGTAGTAACACATCACACCAGACTGGTGTGGATTGTTTTCGTGTGCCTGTGGTTTGTTCTTTACTTTTACCACAGTGATACTATATTCTTGAATCATAAAGTGCATTCATTTTTTAAAACAGTAGCAACCTAAATTGTAAGTTTACATCGATGCACTCTTTCTTTACATTATCATATCTATAGGAATAGCTTCTAAATAAAGACTTGCTTGTAAATTAGACACTGCACATAATCAAAGGCTAATAATCAGATAAAAAGTATAATTTACTAAAAGAAATGTCCTTGTTTAGCATGTCAGTGCTTTGTAACAATGAGGAACAGAAAAGTTTGGGGTACCTGCTTTCTCAGAAAACTCTGCGTTTCTTTAGTCTTGTTAATTCATTTCAAATGAGAGAAACAATTTAGAGAAATTTTATGCAAACATTCTTACTAAGGCTTGAAATGTTTGATTTAGAAACTATTCACACTTTAAATTATTTAGCAAATTTGCAAATGTTAGGTAGTGTAAAACTGACAAATTCCTTACAAATATACTAGCGATGGTAATCACCAGGGACCACCAGATACGATATTATTAACATATTTCAAATCGTGCTGCGATTGTTTGTGTCACGATTTTATAAATACCCTGATTCCATATCAATTTTATAAATGATTTAGTTTCAATTCTAAACAAATTTCACAAAGAACTAGTTCCTACCACAGGTTTAGATTAGAGTGTACCACCTGTAAGATTATAGAGCAATGGCAACATTTTACCACGTTAAATGCAATCGATTTTGGAGTAAGTGTGGTGAATTGCCACCCAAAAGAATCGTGGTACATAACTGAATCAGCCTTTTCCCCCAAATTATAAAATATACTTTACCAATGCTTTTGCAGACAATACAACAATCGAATCGAATCAGTCTACTGTAGCTATGATTCACACCGACAATCCTTACTGTTTCCTAAAGGGATATAGGAGGGGGCAAACAGTGACCAGGGTCAAGGAACGATACACAGAAAAAAAGTACTTTTTTAGTTTATTTAGAATTAGTTTATATTATTTCAACATCATTCTCTTTAGCCATTAAAATCTGCCCTGTATGACATAAAAAAAAAAATTCTGTTTTTTTTTTAGATCATCTGGTTTATAAACTGGAGGCGCAGCAGTCACTGAATAAGGAGAAGGTAAGGCATTGTGTAACACGACAAAGTCTTTGTAGGTTTATTTTCCCTTTTTTTGTCTTCTTTTTCTTTGTACGGTGGCATGCATGACATTCATCTTTATCACAGCCGTATGACAACAACTGGTTCTGAAAGTTGAGCATCATTTTTTTCTAAACATTTATGCAAATGAGTTTCCACCATTGGGTTTAGGAAGTCAGCCGAGTAGAAACTTCATGCAGTGAGAGATCTGTTAATCTGCTCGAAATATCTCATGATACAGGAATTCATTTACACTGTATTAATTACTTAAAAAACTAAATATTATTACACAATGTACAGTATATCATATGAACCTTATAGGGAGCCAGGCTAAGGCAAGCAAACACTTAAGAAATGCCTGAAGTGAGCATATTATCGTGATATTTTTATTGCAATTTTCATGATTTTATAAATATCCAGATTTCGTATAATTTTGTTACAATTTTAAACAAACTTAGCAAATACTTTTGTTGTGCCACACAGGATGTTGTGCTGCCTGCCAATGTGTGAATAGTTTAGATTGCACCACCAGTAGGAGGTGCAGAGGAACTGCAACATCATCTCAAATGCAAGCACATTAAAAACAAACAAACATGAAAGCATAAAACAAGTCTTAGTTAAAATATAATATAAATAATGTTTTTGTTTTAATTTAGGTATAGCCATTTATATTTTCTCTAGTATGTTATAATTTTTCTGCGAGTTTAAGGCCCAGTATTGGAACATTATCGGGAAAAAGGTTCAACAATCAAAAGTGCTCATAACAGTGAGGTGCTTATTGAAGAGCTGAAGCCTAAAATTCAGATTAAACACGGATGTGTGCAACTGCTATCCAAGGGCATTGTGATCTTGCATGGTAATGCATGTTCGCACACTTCTGCCCACACTATCGACGCTGTTGCAAAATCTTTGTTTTGAGGTGCTAAAGCATCCTCCCTATAGTCCTGATCTTGCTCCATCTGACTTTCACATGTTGGAACCCCTGAAAGCAGCCCTACGTGGAAGAAGATTTACTTTTGGTCGAGAAACGAAGACAGCGGTGCATCTGTGGCTTAGCCAAAAACAGGCTAATAATGAGGGAATATGAAAGTTTGCTGACAGATGGACAAGGGAATTAAAAAGCATATATATATATATATATATATATATGGCAATGCCACAAGTAGAGCCTTGTTTCAGGGAAAAAATTGAGATTAAGAAAAATCACTGCCAGCAGGGCAGACGGTGAAAATCTGTGCCATGTCGGCCCTGCTGGCAGTGATTAATTTTTTCCCGAAACAAGGCACTTATTGTGGCATTGCCATGCAAAATAAACTGAAAACACATTATTATACTAATGAACAAACAAATGTTCATCTGTCTTAATATAAAGACCTGCCTTAAATTAACTCCTCACTAATTTTCCAAATTAAATACGCATATGTACCACTTTCCCTTCGTAAAAAATGAACAGACAGTGCATCCTAAAGATATTCCATAATATGAGGGACCTTGGTATGATTTGCTCTAAAATAATACCATCAAAAGCTTTAATCTCTGTGCACAGCACACTCCCACACACACGTCTGTCACAGAGCTCTGTCAATATATTTAGGTGCTCAAATATTTACCTTTCATCTCTAGTGTTTTCTCACACTGTCCACTGCACTGTGATAGTAGTTGCTTTAGAGTCCATAGCTGATAGAAGGGGTAAATCAAGAGTAACTGTGAAGTAAACTTTTAAAAAATGTTAGCTTAAATTTAAAACTACAGCTTAAGGCCTGTTAAATGCATTACATGGGTGCAAGTCATAAATGTGAACAAAGTAAGAACATGGTTATTTTTTTTATTGTCTTAAAGACATTTTGCTGAATGTTGATTAAAGAGGTGCCAAAAGAGTATAAATCTATATATATATATAAAAAAAAAACTCTTTGAAATTTAAAAAAGGAAGTAAGCTTGATATGTTTAGCACTCACTCACTCACTCACTCATTCGTCTATACCGCTTTATCCTGTATCCTTTGTATCTTGTATTTATCCTGAGTCATAGATGGCCTATCCCAGGAGACATAGGGCACGAGGCGTGGTACACCATGGATGGGGTGCCAATCCATCACAGGGCACACACACATACACTCACACACTACGGGCAAATTTGGCAACGTCAATTTGCTTAATCTGTCTAATCTCCGGAAAACTGGAGCACCCAGAGGAAACCCATCAAGCACGGGGAAAATATGCAAACTCCATGCACACAGACCCGAGACAGGAATCGAACCCAGACCCTGGAGGTGCAAGGCGACAGTGCTAACCAATAAACCACCACGCTGCCTATGTTTAACCATTATTGCGAAATTCTTTATTACTTTTATAAAATACCTAAAGTACATTTGAAGAAAGTTCTGCTATGAACAGGTCCCAACTTTGAACTAAAGACAATGTTCTTGTTGTTCTACCACAGCAAGATGCCAACAGCAGGTTTAACTCGCTCCACACGCAGCACCAAATGCTGAAGGTACGTGTTTTATCTATCTGTCTGCATTCCATACCATTTCCAGAAAACTTAAACATTCACCGACATTCTTTAAAGACAACCCACAAACATAATAAACCGCAAACGTAATACAAATCTGCAGATCTTAAAGCAACAATACCACAAACGTAATAAATTTCATATTACAGTTATTACAATGTAGTAGAGCTGCAGATTATGTTAGCAGGTGTTACAAACAGCTTTACGTCAGTGTTATAAAACACTTCCTCTAAGGACTCTGCTGCATATTTTTGGCATCGCAGAAAATATCATCATAGCAACACATTTTTTAAAATTCCTGAGTGAGCTGTTACTATTAGGAAGTATTATAATTAGGGATAGGAGTTTGGATCATCAGTTTGATTAAATCGATCAATGATCGATTAATAGTGTGTTTAACAACGCAGTACAATGCCTCTTGCACTTGTCTCTTAATCAAATCAATCACACCAAAATTCATTAATATGGCATCCTGAAGACATTACACATATGTTCATCAACTTATAAACATGAGTGTCAAAGCAGAAGTACTTGTCATTGTAGGCCGACTAGTATTTACCAGTGTACCCATACTCCTTGTGACTGATTTTGCATATCACACTCATCATGTTAAGATTTGTCTTTGTTGATGGTTTATTTGCTTTTTTTTTCCTAAAGTGAACATGTGTCCACATCTGGAAGTGGCCTATTTTTTTTCCCAGGGAAAAAAAAAACGTATAACAGAGACACATCTGCCTTTTTACACAACCGTGTTGTGAGCATGCACAGTTGTCTGCATTACACACATTTCTCCGATTTTATGTTTTTCCACTACACAACTTTTGCCCATGGGTACAGAAAAAAAAACAATTTCAACATGCTGTGTTTTAGGACTTTTTAAGGATTAAAATCAATTGACATTTTTCACTTGAAATGTACAGGAAATCAACTATAATTGATGATGGTTCCTTCAGTAATTATAACATGCGCATGTGATTTGCCTTGTAGCCAGAACTAGCTCTGTCAGAGCTGCCGTTACAAGAACATTTATCAACACTTTCTGACCAATTAGAATCAAGAATTCAACTCAACCAAATTACAAGATCCGCAATTATCTGTTTTTTGTGTCTGTCTCATGTTGTGTGTGTTCATTTGCTCGTCCTTGTGCTTGCTTGCAGAATCAACATGAAGAGCTGAAGAAGCAGTTCTATGTGCTGCAGGACCAGCATCACGCTCAGGGTGAAGAACACAATAAGGTTCTGGATGAACATCAGCAGAGATACGAACGATTACAGCAGACTAAAGATATTGAGATATCTAAACTCAAAGGTATCACTGTTGCTTTCTCTCTCTCTCTTTCTCTCTATTTCTTGTTCTCTCTCTCTTGCTTTTCTACTCTCAATGTTTTTTAATTCAATGTTTTTATGATGTTATTTTTTAAATGAATGATGATCAAGATAATAATAATTTATTTCATGTAATGAAATTGCTAAACAAAAGTCAATATTTACTATGAAGTCCTTGACTCTTCAAAACCTCCTGGAACTAGATGGTCATAGAGTCAAAAAGACATCTGCAGGTCATGAAGGTCATGTACAGAAGATGGTTTCTTGAATGCTACTGCCTTCTTCACCATTGTACAACAGTTGTCTTTTGGGTTTAGGTCTGGGGATGGCTGAATACCATTGCCACATTTTTAGTTAACACAAGTGCAGCTACATACTGTAGGCTAGAACTAATTTAGGGCAATCACCTGTTTTGTGCACAGGTGATTTCATCTGCTGTCTTAAAACTTTTGTCTTAAAACTGCCAAAGACTTCAATTTATTTCAGAAGCACATTTAAAAGCTGCAGCTGACCAAAGTGCTGTAGAGCTAAAAGGAATGAGAAAATGTAAAAAAAATATTAAAAAAAAGTCACAACAGGACGTTCATTGTTACAGTATGTTAATGCAGAGTAACATAAACCAAAAACATCTTAAAAGATAATACATTGACATGCATGGCATAAAAAACAAGAGAATATAAAGGTTTATTTGCCATGGAAAAAAAGATGGGTCTTTTTTTTAAGATTTAAATTCATCAGTAGTTGAAGGTGATCTTAGTTTAAAACATACAATATTCTACAGTCTAAGGGCAGCAATTGAGAAGACACCTTTGTTCACCCTTGTGCTTTAATCATGACCATAGGACGGTTAGAAGTAATCTATCAGTAGATCAAAGAGCCCTGTCTGAAAAGTAAGCATTAGTCATGCTGCTGATGTACTCTGGAGCCAGACCAATCAATTATACTTGACTGGAAGCCAAGGGGAAGCCAGACTTTTTGGATGAATGACCCAAGTTGAGGTTATGGATTTTCTGTGATCCCAAACACAGACCCCCAGACCCCACAGACATTTCTTTTAATTAATGGAGTTCATAACTCCATATTCACTAAATATTTCAGAATATTTTTATGTTTAGTTTTTTAAGACTTCTATTGTTCCACTGAGTCGGAATCTTCCAGCCAATGGACAGAGCTATTTTAGAAGGACAGAGCTATTGTGGAGCTTTTTGCGATGGTTAAAAAAAGATATTGAGATAGTATACACACTGTTCATTTAAACGTCGTATGTTTCACTTCCAGTAGCATTTTGAAATAGTAGCATACAAAAAGGCTTTTCATATTTAAAACACTTTTCAGAATGGTAATTTGTTAAATAAATTAGTAAGACAAAAAGGGACGATCTTGACTTTTTCATAACTTCACATGGTGTCACAATCCTACATTTAAGAACCCAAGCATTAAGCACCTTGCACCTACTACTTGGATGCGTGATGAGTTTAACTTCTGTTTTTCCACTTTGCTTTAAAAGGCTATCCGCTAACTATGCAAAGATAATTAGATGAGCTGTAGGTTAGGAAGATAACGTTAAACCTCATGAGCACTCTTTACCCAAAATGCATTCCTGCACTCTGATATACATGTATGATGCAGATCAATTCCTGCTATCCGTTATCACCCAAATGAGGATGGGCTCCCTGTTGAGTCTGGTTCCTCTCAAGGTTTCTTCCTACTGCCACCTCAGAGTTTTTCCTTGCCACTGTCGTCCTCCTCGGCTTGCTCATTAGGGACAATCTTATCATTTGAATTCATACACATTCACGTTACATACAAACTTAAATAATTCTTTTGATTGTGTGAAGCTGTTTTGCGACAATGTCAATTGTTAAAAGCGCTACACAAATATAATTGAATTAATATATTTTGTTTGGTTACAGAGAACCAGATGAAAGGATGTGAGCTTAAGATTTAGGCAGTTTTAACATGTCTACTGTTGAAATATCGTTCTTGTAGAAAGTACATATAATCTGCGGGAGGAGAACCGGCAGCTGAGGAAGGCTCATCAGGAGATGCATGTGCAGCTTCAGGATACGAGGGTAAGGCCCTGAGGCAGTGTGGGTAATGTAGTTTGTGAATTATTTGCATATTTTCCAAACTTCTAATGTTACATGCAAATGTCTAATTTCATCCTGTTTACTGACAAATTGTCATCATTGCATGTTCTCTGTGTTGCATTAAGTTACATAAATAATGTCTAATGTCTGTGTGTTGCGACTGTAATGGCCTGAGACTGGCTGACTTGTGCTGATCCTCTCTTTAGCAACAGCACAAGGACTTAAAAGCAGCCCATGATCAGCTTGCATTGACCCTGGAAGACCACAAGAGTTCGCTAGCTTTGGCTCAGGTGTGTGTGTGTGTGTGTGTGCGCGTGTGTATGTTCACTACAAAAAGAGACACTGCACTACTTTTCTAATCTGGTAATCCTGCTAATGAAATATTCTGGCACTTAAAACACAGCTTTAATACCTACCTTTTTCTTTCTCACCAATATTTATTCTTTCTTCAGTTTAGAATAACATGATGAACTTGGGTGGAATACAGTATCGATTTTGACAATGGTAATAAGAACAAAAGCAAACCAATAACTAAGAATCCAGCTATAATAACAAAAACAATATTGAGTGAGTTTAGATAAATTGGGGATAGTTTCACCTACTGTTCCTTCAGCATTGCCATTGCTCTGTGTTTCTCTTTCTTCTGCTTGCGGGCATCATCAAAAGTGAACTTCTGAAAGCTTGAAAGATTTATGGTTAACTGTCATGTATTTCTGTTTCAGAGAATACTTTTTCTGGTCTTTTTCTGTTTTTTTTCACCTGTACATCTGATTCTCAAATAACCTTTTTTCTACAAATAGAGATTGTTCTTATACATTTTTTTCTCTTAATTAAAAGTTCATTGTGCTGTTGTGCCGCTAACCTGTCACCACCATCACCAAACTTATAACAATGGTTCATTCATTACGATTCTATTGAACAGTCTGTCAGTAAATGTTACTGACTATAGAATGAAAAGCATTAAAAAATTAATAACTCAAGCTGTAGGAGTATTGGTGTTTATTATGTGGATTGTGGATTTTTTGTGGATTGTAGGTCCAAGTAGATGAGTATAAGCAGCTGAAGGAGACTCTAAATAAAAAGCTGAAGCAGCCTGAAGAACCTCAACATGTAGTGACTCAAAACAAAGAAGTAGATGAGCACCGGAATAGACAGGTAACACACTCGGACACTAAAGTACAATAAGCAGATTCTTCAACAACCAATAAGACACCAGAGCACCACAATAAAATCCCAATATTCTCCAACAAAGACCAAATAAAACCAAACACTCTTAGTAAAACATCAACACATTCCAACAAGCACTTGTTAAAAACCCAGCACTTTTAAAAACTTTAAAACCTAGCACATTTTAACAAAACAAAAAGCACACTCCAGTCTCCAACACAAAAGCCAACACTCTCTTACATACCCCAACATAAACCCAACACATTCCAATAAACAGCGGTATAAACCAAACATGTCCCAACAAACACCAGTAAAAACCCAACACTTTCTAATACAAAAACCCTAAGCTAACACTTTTCAATAAAAAAACTCAATGCAATCCAACCAAGACCAGGAAAACCCAACACTCTTCAACAACCAACAAAAATTCCAAGCTTTTCAACAAACTCCAATAAAAACTTAACACACTCCAACATACATCAGTAAAAACATTTTCAGTGCACACCAGTAAAACCCACAAACCTTCCAACAAAGACTAGAAAAAAATGCAACACTCAGTAAAACACCAGTAAAACCTGATCTCCAAACAAAAATTCAGCATACTCCAATAAAAAACAATCACCGACAAAAAAAACAAAAAAAACAACAACACTGTCTTACAAACACCTATTGAAAACATTACAATAAATAACGGTATAAACCTAATGCTTTCAAAGAAAAACAGTAGAAAAAAAACCCAGCACTCTCTAACAAAGACCTCAACATCAAGCTGGAATAAGAGCTTATTCACTAAATTAATGCCAATAAAAATCCAATATTTTTTAATAAACACCATTATATACCCAACACTTTCCAACAAATACCAATAAAAATACAATACAATTAAAATCCATTATACTCTCACAAGGACAAAACAGACATATTCAACCGTAATAAGCCAATTGTTTCTAACAAACCCCAATAAAACCCTAACATTTTTCAATAACCATTAAAAACCAAACACCAATTAATACATTATTTAACAAACTGTAAATAACTAGCTGTTTCCAACAAATATCAGTAAAAATCCAAGAAAAATGCCAGTAAAAACCCAACGTGCCAAGAAACACCAATAAAAACCCAACACTTCTCCAAGTCTCCAACACAAAGACCAAAACTCTCCTGTACCTATAAATCTTATAAATTCTTCAACAAACACCAGCAGAAATACTTTTTATATTCTATGCTGTTGAATATTGAATATTGCAGTTATATTAAGTGTTGTTATATTAAATTAAATCCATTTATATTAATAGTTATAGCAGATTTCAGAATGACCTTTTGGTGACGTCTAACTATTGATCCTCTGCATATTCCGAAATGTTCCATTTTCCTTATCATCATGGACCAGCAGGGGCAGAAAATCGAAGAGAGAAGTGTGGAAGAAGCACAGGAAGAAGAGTGGAGACATGAAGGCATGGATCAGCCTCAAACAACAGAACAGCATGAACAGCTTCACCATGAAGAAGAAGAAGAAGAGAAAGAACAAAATCTGCCTGATGAAAATGCATTAGAGAGAGAGAGTCACATTTCACAGCCGGTCAGCTGATTTTGGTTTCTGTCTCGTTATCTGTCCATTTGTTATTTGCATCGAGACAAATCCCGAGCAGGGAATTGGGTTTCAGGGCTCTCTTTTCTTTAGGGTTCTTTCATCTTTTTCTGCACTAAACTTGTTGTTACTGGCCAATGGGACAGCAGGGTGAAGATAATTGTTGTAATGATGATGATGATGATGATGATGATGATGATATCTCTGTGTGTTTCCAGGTGAGTGCTGCTCAAGGAAACCACATCAAATCTGCCTACGAGCAGCAGCAGGAAGAGCAACGGCGTTTAGCTGCTCGGCTGGAGGAGGAACAGCGGCAGCTGCTTCAGAGACAGGAAGAACTGCAAAGAGAAAGGGAGGAGAGAGAACGGAGCGAGAGAGAGAGGGAGGAGAAAGAACGACTGGAAAAGGAAAGGGAGGAAAGAGAAAGGCGGGAGAGGGTGGAAAGTGAACGGATAGAAAGAGAGAAGGAGGAGAGAAGACAGAGAGAAGAGCAGCAGCACCATGAACAGCAGCTCCAGGAGGAACTGCTCAGGTTCTGCACACTTTACATGAATATTGGGAATACATCAATATCAATACTTGTGCATAAATAATACCCATAAATCTGATATAATGAAAATACTAAAATAAGCAAGTGCAGTATCTTCTTACCGTGAAACATTATATTTAATAAAGAGTGAAAAAACCTTAGTGCACAGAGCAGTATCACAAGAATGGCCTTTAAAATTAGATTTGAACTCCGTATTAAATATAGTGAGAAGCCCTGTGAAGGTTTACTATTCCATTTAGAGTGTATTCTGCCAAGTGTTCCTGGGATAGGCTACAGATCCACCATGACCATACCCATGACAAAGCAGTTGCTGAAGATGAAAAAATAAATTGGTGACAAATTATTGTATTATTTGTCTCATTTAGGAAAAAATCAGTGTCTGCAAATATGGAGCCTGGCGCTGTCCACCACGATGAAGGTAAGTGACGTTAGTGTACACTCAGGATGTACAGTGCTGATGGATAGTTTTCAGAACCTTTCAGGGTTTCCACGTTTTGCTATGTTTCACACACATTTTAAAATGGATTCAAGTCTCTTTTTTTAAAAGTCATTTTACACTTCTCATTTACATAAGTATTCAGACCCATCTCTTAGTCCTTGTTTAAAACCCATTTGGCAGCATTGACAGCCTCAAGTCGTCTTGTAAAAGGTGCTACATGTTTGGCACACCTGTCTTTTGGAAGTTTCGTCCATTCATCTTAGGAGAATTATTCAAGATTTACTAGGTTGGACGAGCAGTGTGGGTGCACAGCCATTTTCTGGTCTCGACAGAGATGCTCTGTTGCATTCAGGTCGAGACTCTGGGTTACCCCAGGAGTTGTTGTGAAGCCAGTCCTGTGCTTTCTCGGTGGTAAGCTTTTGGTCGTTGTCTTGTTGAACTATAAACTGTTGCCACCACTGTGTTTGGCGGTAGCGATGGTTTTAATAAGGTGATGCACAGTGCTTGATTTCCTTCACAAATGGCTTGGGGAGGTCTGTCTATATAATTGAATCTTTGTGTCATCAGATAACTCGATTTTGCTTCACATGGGATGAGACTCCTTCTGGTGCTTTTCGGCAAACTCCCAGCAGGCTGTCATGTGACTTTTAGTGAGGAATGGTTTCTGTCTGGCTGCTTTGCCAAAGAGTCCTGATTGGTGGAGTGCTGCACTGATGGTCCTTCTGTAAGGCTGTCCCATTTCCACCAGGGAACTCAGGATCTCATTTATAATGACCCTTAGATTCTCGGGTTATCTCTCTGACCACAACCCTTTATCCCTGATAACACAGTCTGGTTGGGCGGCCAGAACTGAAAAAACTGTTATTTGATTTAAATCTCTTCCATTTGAGAATGATGGAGGCCATGGTACTCTTGGGTGCTTTCAGTGCTGCAGAAATTTTCTTGTATTCTTCTCCAGATCTATGTTTTGACACATTCATGTCTCGTAGGTTAGAGATTATTCTCTCGACCCCATGGCTTTGTTTTCACTCTCTGACATACACCATTTATGGTGACACCTTATATAGAACTTATATAAGTGTGCGCCTTTCCTAATTCTGTCAGATGAATTTAATTAGGCACAGGTGGACTCCAGTCAAGTTGTGAAAGCATATCAAGGGCCACTGATAAGTGTAGGATACATCAGAGTTCAACTGCAAGTGTCATAACAAAGGGTCTGAATAGTTAAATAAATAGGTGATTTCAGCCTATACAGTATAAAATTTTTTTTTAACAAAACACTGCAAATACCGGTTTTTACTTGTGGAGTGTGCTAAAAAAGTCCTCAGACAATGCATTTGTTTATACCTCTGTTTCACTCCTCCCTTAATCGCACCATTTTATTGTATATGTAAATGAGTTACTACCAAGCCGCACCCCAACAGAGAACAGCAGAGCTGGGCAACAAGCGGGCGAAGGGCTTTCCTTTTATGAGGTCATTAGAGGGGAAATGTAAATGGCTTGTTTATGCCTCAGATTATACAAAAGAAATGCTTTTTTTCACATTTTTTATGCAAATGCAGACTGGAGACCCATTCGAATGTCGAAAAATAAAAAATGATTAAAAAGTGAATAATGTATAATAAGTGCCCTTTAATGCAGGGACAGTCCTCACTGTTTACCTCCACGACATAAAAAACAAATTGCCACTGACCTTGCTGTTCACTTTACCATAGAGATTCAATTGTTTTCCTGTCTAATACTCTCAACTCATACATTTCATCCTTAATCCGGGGTTTGGCTACAACTCACAAAAAAAGTAAGTTGTATTTATCAACCCCCTTGATCTGGACTTACTAGAACAACCTCCAAGTCAAATCAGGTCAAGACAAGTAGGCTTTTATTGTCATTTTAACCGTATACAGTTCAGTCCCCTGTGAAACGAAACAACCTCCTGGACCACGGTGCTACGTACCTACATAGCTACATTAACAACATAAATTAACAACACTAACTAGCTAACTTAGGCCTAGTGGAAGATTTCTTGCCTGTCATGTGGAAGGCCCAGGTTCGAATCCCACCCAATGCCAAACCCCAGCCACTGGATGCCCAAACTTGGATAAAATGGGAGGGTTGCATCAGGAAGGGCAGGTAAAAACCTGTGCTTGTGGTCTGCAACAACAACATCCAAGTACTATACAAAAGACAGCAAAAAGACAACAAGATTGACAACTCGACAACAGCATGTCACAATGCAATACGCTGTGCAAGAGACATGACTGCACTGATAAACCCTTACGCTGTGTGATCCCCTACTGTTATAGCCACCTTAAACTGCTACCTCTGCTGCCACAACTGTTTCTGATTTTTGCGAAGCAGTGTGGCATACCAGCACAGTGATGTGATTTATTGGGTCTTTGTGTGTATTTATTGATCAATTGATTAATGGTTCAGTGCCTGTCCTTTTCTTTTACTGTGACTACGTTTTTGTTTTTAAACATCAGCATGATACATACTCACAAAGAAAAAGATTTAATGGAAAAGCCACTATCGTCAAACCTAGATTATGAATAAAAATAAAAAAATAGAAATTTTAAATCTAAGAAAAGAATAATTTTAAAATTGTGTGCCTTCTGTGGTCCGTGGTATTTAGTTCCTTTTCTCGCAAGCAGAAATGCACAGATCATGGGGTCCTGAATTGAGCAAGTTTTACAGTTTTCTATTAAGACTGAACCTGAAAGTATATGTCCAGTATGTTAAATGGCAGTGAATGTGGTGATAATTGTCTTTTCTTTCTTTTTAAAAGAGAATAATGCCAACCACGAGGAAGTGCAGGATCAAGAGGAAGACAAGCAAGTGCATCATGAAGAGGTAGGCGTGTCTATTAAACACAAATAATAAGCACAAATGAATGGTTGCTCACATAGATGTAAACTGTTGTAAAGTTGAAAGCATTCACAGCACAGTGTAGTGTGTTCTCATATGCACGTTATAAACGCACTTAGCAAACCATGGAGGCGGACATCGATCCAGCAGACGATCCCAACAATCAAGGAGAGGACGAGTTCGAGGAAGCCGAGCAGCAGGTCCACGAGGAAGAGGAGGAAGAAGAGCCGGTGGCCCCAGGACATGCTGATCCACACTTAATGAAAGAGAATCAGCAGCAAGCTCATGCTGATGAACAGCTGGTGGTTAGTGGAATGCATTTTATCAGATTATGATCTAATCTGAAAATTATGACTTCCCTCACACTTTTTTAACCTCATTTCTATAATTGTTTGATTCTGTAAAGCTGCTTTGCGACAATGACCATTGCTAAAACTGCTATATACAGTAAATAAAACTGAATTTTATTGGATTGACCAGGGTGTATCAGGGACGTCTGATTCGTTTATTTCAGCGTCAGCCGATTCATCAGAAATACAGGTTGTAAAAATTTGAAAATGGATGGAAAATGCATGATAAGGTCCCAAACATAACCTTTTAAAATCTCTAGAAAAATGCACTTCCTCAAAGGAGCATTCAGGGGAAGTACATTTGAAGTTAAAACAGTGCAGAACTTCAATAATATTTCAGCTCAAAAAGTATCTGCACTTATTTTTTATCAACTTTTAGAAAAGACAAATGCATCATTTTTCAAAATATCTACTTGCTTCCCAATATACTTTGTCCATCTGTCAACAAGCTTTCATATTCCCTCATTAAAAATGTCTTGAATGAGCCATGAATTTACAGTGTCTTCACTTCTTCATCAAAAGTGAATCTTCGTCCTCATTGGGCATTCAGGGGACCAAACAGGTGATAGTCTGATTGAGCGAGATCAGGACTATAGGCAGGATGCTGTCTTTGGATAGCCCCTTGCGTTTGTTCCGAAGTTTAGGCTTCATCTTTTTAATAAGCATGTCACTATAATGAGCACTTTAGATTTTTTCTGATAATGTTTCAACACGGGCCCTTGGGAATCCCCAGAATAAATTTTCTAGCTGATGGTTGACTTTTGTTCGCAGATATCCAAATGCGTTTGTTTATTCTCTTCCATGAGTTGTTTGCTTGCACAGCAGTTACAAATAAACTGATGTAACACATTTGAACCTGCACAGCAGTGACCGGGGGACTATAGCCTTGAACGGAAAGACTGCGGCCAACAGATGCTTTAATATAATCAGAGTGCAGATAATTTTTGACTCTTCTTAGTTAGTAAAGCAAGTTAGTACTTTATTATTCTATTTCAACCATTATTAGCATCATAGCTATCATCTGCAAAATCAGTAAGCTCAGATATAAGGGTGATTGAATTCGATCCGAATGTGCATGAGACCACACGTTATAAAGCAGTACGGTTTGTTACCCAGACGTGGAGATGAATAAAAATTTGCAGGTTGAACGAAAATGATTCAGCTAAGTTTAAGTGTGTGTTTGTGCAGATGGCAGGAAACCCAGACCAGCAGGAAGACAATTTGGAAGAGCAATATCAAGAAGATGGAGAAGAGGAGGTCTCTTTCTCTCTTTTTCTTTCTCTCTATCTCTTTCTCTCACACACATACACACCTAATAAGCGACCTTGAAATTTGAGCTTTTCTTTCTGTCCTCTCAGGCTCAGGAAGATCTGGCTGTGGAGCAAAAACAGGGAGGAAGAGGAGAGGAAGAGGCAGATCCTTATACAGAGGAGAATGGAGAACAGGTACGGTGTGTCACTAGCTTTGTTTTGGAAGGTTAAACATCTTCTATACCTCCATGAATCATTTATCATTTCTTTTGGGATATCTTTAAAAGAATAGAAAATCATTTGAATTACTCTGAAATTCATTTATAGGATTTGAATGGTATCCTTAGTGCATGCTTGTCTGTGTGTGTGTGTGTGTGTGTGTGTGTGTGTGAGAGAGAGATACATGAAAGCTATTAGTGTAACTGTAGACAAGTAGGCTGAAACGGAGATTAGTTTTTTCTTTGAAGTGTCCGCTTACTGCTCCCTCCCTCCAGTGTTCTCCTCCCTGTCTTTACTTTTCTAAAAGCCTTTTTTTTACCTTTTTTTGTTTTTTTATATGAGGGGTGTTCAAGTCAAACCAAGACTGTTGATTGTGCAGAATAACAGAACACAGTTACAAGAGTAAAAACGACCTTTTTTTCCTCTATATAATCCCCTGATACATTAAAGCACTTATTCAAGAATAAAAATTTTGCAAGAAATTCGCATCAACATACGAAGCATTTTCGTCATACGAACGAACAAACTGATCCGTACGCCGGCTAAGTTGCGCGTACGTCCAGGAGACGTACAAAACTTGTTTTTGAATTTGCAAGCTGTTTCGAAAAAGTCAACCCAAGATACCAACGTTGCCTTCGGTGTGAGTTCAAAAGTTAGTAATTTTTGGGTGGCTGGAATAGATTATCTGCATTTACATTATTTATTATAGGTAAATTCCTATTTAATACAAATATTCACCTTAAGAACTCACCTCCAGAACAAATTAAATCCGAATGCTGAGGTTCCGCTTCATTAGATACCTTAAGAGGAATTCACACTTTTGTAAGTTGTTTTATACTGTGATTTGATCTGACATAATTTGTCATGTTTTATTTGTAACATCACGAAATCTTGCAGTTATCAGGAATGTATATCTTTAATATATGTATACAAATTACATATATGAAGATTTACTCAAATCTTTTACTCAAATGTTTTTTGGCTTACGTGTGTGTGTGTGTGTGTGTGTGTGTGTGTGTGTGTGTAGGATGACGCTAGAGAGCAGGAGGACGCAGGGCCTGAGAAACAGCCTGCCAGAAGACCTAATGAAGAAGAGAACTATGAGGAGGAAGAGGAGGAGCCAGAGGAAGAGGCCAATCACAGGGCAGAGATGTGAGCCGTATCCTTGTGTACTTTCATTAGTGTACCAGGATTAAACTGTTTGAAGCGGCGATTCCACTGGAATGATTGCCTTCTTTCGCGGTGGGACACCCTCGAGCTGGACAAACTAGACTGATCAAAATCTGCTGATCTGGTTAAATATATTTCTGTTCACTGTGCCTTTTTTTTTTTTTTTTGCTAATTTGTAAATGGAGAAAGCTAAAATCGTTCTGTTTTTAAACAGAAATGATAGATTTTTAGAACAACGCTGTAGACAGAGACTTTATGATCAGAGTGCCATTTTTAAAATATCAAATATTTATATGCTTATATTCTGTATGTAACATGTCTTGTAATTTTTTAAACCTTGTTATATGGCTGGATGTCTCTGAAAATGGACCGTTCATCTTTATAAGAGTATTGTTAGTGTCACTACATGAATGTTTTGTAATTGTTGGCAGGTGGATGTGGCTCCTGATAATTTTTTTTATTTTATCTTTATAAGTATTGAATAATTTTTTGGGTGGATGATTTCATATACATAAAGAAAATATTCGGAGCTCCTACAACCGAGTGTAGAGCCACTTGGATTGAAGATATTTGAAATAGGAATTTGAATGTTGTATTTCTCATGGACTTTTGGACTGTTGGACTTTTTTTCTTATAATTTCCAATAGTGTTCTATGTTGGATTTGAATTATACTGAACATTTACTACAGTTACTGTGCAAATAGCGCTGTCAAGTCCCAGGACAACAAATGAAAAGGCTCAACTTCATGGTGTGTTCGTTACATACTGTAGATGAGACTCTCAGGCCTTGATTTACTAAAACCTCCCAAATAATGCACCTGTGCTTTGTTTATAAGGTAGAAAATTATTTATGCACAATTTAATCTCAGTATGAAATCTCAATACACACCTGTTTAATTACTGAATCACAAAAGGGTAAAACATAATAAATGTAATGTAAGCATAGTCTTAAATTTATGTAAAGTTTGCCAATAATTAAAATATTTCTTTTGTTTCTTTTTAAAATCAATCAAACATCTTTTTAATAAGATAATTTGTCCAAATATTTGACGTTTGCATAGATAAATACGTTTGCATACAAAATGTGTCGCAATATGTGTCAAAATAATCGCAATGTGATTTTTTTATATTTAATTTATAATTTTTTTTATCAAATCATGCGGCGCAAGTTTAAATGAAAATCTTTTCACACTCTCCATTTAAACCCAGTTGCCATAGGAGGTGTGAGTGTGTAGTGAAGATGTGATAGAAAATAATATTTAGTCATTATTGACTTAATAAAATAGATTTTTGCTGTTTATAATGCTTGGCAACAATTAATCTGAGCTTCATAAGCCACTTACAGGTTTACTATTTTTGTTTTAGTAATTCGGGGACTGAGTGTTTCTGTTAAATTATACAATGCCTGGGCAAAAAAGTCACTCTCTTGACTTCGCGGGGTCAAATTATTGACATGTTTCAAGCAACAACAACGAAAAAACTAAGTAGATTAGGAATTACTGGAATTTGGGGTTAAGAACTGTCCAGCACATTATTAAAACCTGGAAGGATAATGTTGCGACATCAAACGAAGAAAGGATGCCCTATCATCCGGAGATCGCGAGTTCGGTTCCCGGGTGATGCTGTAACCTCTTGCAGACGGCGGTCTAGAGAGAGCTGATTGGCCGAGCTCTCTCAGGGGGGAGGGATGAGAGGTACTTCGTGCTCCCACAATAATCGCGGCTCTACAGCCAATCAGGGGCGTCTGTGAGCTCACGCAAGCGGAAGGAGCGGATAGCGCTGTCCTCCGAGTGTTACTCCACCCCCAGTGGTGTGTAAGCGAGCAGGTCGGCTGGTGTCACGTGGTTCAGAGGAAACATATCACGTGTTAGTAGTAGACCTAATGTGGAGCCCCCTAGTGAAGGGGAGGAATTGGACACGACTAAATTAGGGGGAAAATCAGGGAAAATCCGGGGAAAAAAAAGAACAAACACAACCTGAAACACTGAAACCTTGACCTGTGACACAAACGCAATGTTTTAATTGTGTGTGTGTGTGTGTGTGTGTGTGTGTGTGTTGCAGTCTGGTTCGTGCCTGAACATCTCAGCAGACTCATCTGGGTCGTGTCCTGATCCACGCTGCTCCTCTCCTGCTCACTCCTCGTCTCAGTCTGATCTCTCCGGTCTCAGCTCTGAAGGTGTGTCTCCATCCTCACCCCCCTCCCCCTCCCCCTCCCGGGCGGTGTACAATAAGCAGAGTGACGGCTGCATCATCAGAGTGAGCATGGCGCTCCACAGCGGCTCCGTCGTCTACAAGAGCATCCTGGTACTCCTGCAGCACTCAATACTCACACTTACTGTACACTCCAGGGGGACAGTGGTGTAATGAGAGGTGTGTGTGTGTGTGTGTGTTTGTTTAGATAAACAGTCAGGATAAGACGAGTCAGGTGATACAGAGAGCTCTGGAAAAACACAACATGGAGAATTTGAGCTGTAACGACTTCACACTCACACAGATCCTAAACTGTGATAAAGGTATGCGCGCAGAGACACACACACACACACACACACACACACACACACACACACATTAACATGCCAGCATCCTGAGGTTAAGTCTTACACATTTTTAAGATTAAGGAAGTGAAAGTAACCCACATCATTTCTATTTGAATTATATTTAATGTTGTAAGCTGAATCTTAGTGAAAAGTTTTTTATTGCAAATTCTTTAACTTCACTGTATTTTAGTGTAAAAGTGATTCACTCTGTGTGACTACAACTTGAATCTGTCTCTCACTCAGAGCTGCTGATTCCTGATAAAGCGAATGTCTTCTACGCGATGTGTCCCTCAGACAGTTACGACTTTGTCCTGTGTGAGCGCTGGAGGACTCACACCCTGAGCCCGAGTCCCGGTGTCCTGCGCAGCGCTCACAAGTAACCATGTGACCTGGAGGACTCTGTGTGTGTGTGTGTGTGTGTGTGTGTGTTTTTGTAGAGGTGTTGAGTGATTGACGCGCACAATAATAATCACAACAATCGGATAAACCTGCTCTTGTTTAAAGACATTTTCTGTATGTTTATCTCATCAGCAGCTCGTGTGTCTCGCGCATTAATGTGTACAGTGTAAATATTTATTTAAATAATTTTGTGGCAAATAATGCAGTGTGTTGATTTTAATTGTTTTATTTATTCATTGAGGGCACACTGATTCAGACTCTGTGTCTACTCCTCTCTGTGAGTGGAGAGCTCCCTCTGGTGGAGCGGGCAGGAGTGTTCTGTAGACTGTCAGACACAACACAGTCTTTCTACACAACCGTTTATTTAACACAATGTAATGTCTTTAAAAATCAGACACTGGATCTCATTAAACTGTGGTTTTAATGAAGATTCGGCCTTCTGAGTGTGTGTGTGTGTGTGTGTGTGTGTGTAAAGCTGTGATTGAGTACATGTCTAAATATTGTAGAGTGTAAAGTACAGATAATTTATAATGTACAGTAATAATTATACTGTAGTACAGAGTGTGTGTGTCTGGTCCTGTAGATGGAGCTGTTCTCAGTTTGTTTTTAAACCGTTTAATTATTAAAATAATTCTAACCAATAAATGCTTTTTAGTTAAACACAAATGTGTGTGTGAGAGAGAGATAGAGAGAAAGATGTAATTGGTAACATGTCACTAATGAGGATTTCCAGATTAGTGATCACCTGATGCCACCTGCTGGCTGACATCCATCCCTGCATGTATTTATTTATTATATACAGTAAATCATACAAGTTAAATAGTCCAAAGCCAACTTTAAAATGTGTTTGTTAGATAAATCTAACCTTCAACTTCCAGCTGTATGTGTGTGTGTGTGTGTGTCCAATATGTACATAACATGTTTGTGTATTCAATTCAATTTAATTTGTATAGCGCTTTTAGCAATTGTCATTGTCGCAAAGCAGCTTTACACAATCAAAAGAATTCTTTAAGTTTGTATGGAATGTGAATGTGTATGAATCAAAATGGATAGCAGGAATTGATCTGCATTCATACAGTGTGTTAGATGGCAGGCAGTTCAGTATAACAGTTGATGTTAATTGATGTTAATATGGAGTCCAGGTAGTTATTAGGGCTGAGGTAGACTCGTAGGAAATTCCAGTCCTGAACTATCGAGCAGTCCTCAAGTCCTCCTATAAGGCCATCCTCAGCAGCAGGTAGTGGTCTCCATCCATCCAGTGACAACTCCAACCAGCAGTGGGTCACCAGGATGCATCAGACCAGTTTGGAAGGCAGAAGGGGTCAGGATCAATGGTAAGTCAGGAATGCTATGTGTAGTTCTCCAGAAAAAGAGAGAGAGAGAGAGTACAGGTATACTCATTTATGTATAGTCATTTAATGTATAGTAAAAATTTGTCCAGGGACTCCAGTAGGACTAACCATGAGAACATAACTCAAAGGGAGAGCCAGAAGGAAACACAAACACTAGGAAGGTATAGCAATTACTTTACCATCAACAAGCCTGAATGATCAATGAATATTAGAGAAGACATCATCCAAATATCCAGTTCACCATAAAACTCTACAGTATGTCCATAGGTCCTCAGGTCCACATTTATGTACCTAATGGAACATCCAGACAGTAAGGCATTACATAACATAAGGAACCGTGACCATGCTCTTATTTGTTATCATGTACATTTTCTTCACTAGATTTATGATTACATTTTTAGAAATTAAACAGCAGCTTGTTATCGGGCTTATTATATAGCTCACCTGCTACGTAACTCTAAACTACAGTTTTGTAAGGTTTTAGTGAGTTTGGGAACAGAATGTGCTTCGGTGATGCAAGAGCTGCTGCTGATGTTTGCTGTTTGTGTTTCTGCTCAAGAGGTGCTTAAAAACTGAGCCTCAAATGATTGTGTGTGTTTGTGCGTGTTTGACCGATATAGTAGAGTACACTGTCCTCCGAGTAAGGGTGAATAGGCCAAATGTGTTTATACACAAAAAGAGCCCCAGTGAACCCTAAGACAAAATATTCTGAGGTTAACCACACAAACATGATCCTCTTATAATCTTTCCTCAAACACGTTCGCATAGTAAAGCATTTCCTTGCAAGGGCTCCTGCACAGAAAATGCTAAATGGTATTGACAATAATAAATAAAACACCTCCGCTAGAGCACTGTAAGCTGCCAATACTCCTTACTTCTCCCCTTTACAAAATCGGGCTAGTTGGAACAAAATGCATTATATCAGTTACTTAGCAGGTTTCACAACTGAAATAATTATCATCTCCTATTCATGCTGTGACATGTTTTATTAGCTTGACCTAATACACTATGTTAAAAAAAAAAAAAAAAGTCTTTTTGGAAGAATGAAAGTTTTTACATTTCACTTAAATGCGTACACAACGCTGGAATTATTCATGTTGATTTTTATAGTCACTGACAAACATTTGCTTTCCTATGAGCTATTGTTTCAAGTTTGTTGATGATTTGAAGCATTAAGGTCTCAAAGTCTCCTCCTGGATCTTATCATCATGCGTCTCTTACTGGTGGCTAGAATGTATGTAAATCTGCAAGCATTTTTTAATCACATCCATCAACATAAGTTGCATAGCAAGGTTCTTAGACAAGGACACTTACTGTAACATGTGTTTCCTAGACAGGAAGGGTGTTGTACTTGTGTATGTATGACAGACAAACCTGTAGTGTCTTTGTGTCCAGGATAGGGATCACAGCATTGTGCCACATGTGTCTTACCTATTGCCAGCAGCGGTGATCTCAGCTCTCAGACATGGCGGTACATCCTGATATATACGTCTCTTCTGCAGGACTGAAGTGTCATCCAGAACTCTGCTGTGTGTTTAGAGTTGTCTCAGAGTTTATCCTTCAGCTTATGTTTGTTTCTTCAGTCGCTAAGGTGAAGTCACTGTGTCTGTCTCTTCTCTTTACAGTTGTGCTGTGCTGTGTTTAGAGCTGTAGACTGATCCCGATCAGTCCTTATTAAGCCTTCCCTAGACTTTAAAGACATACAGGCCTGACGCATGGATAACTCTGCATTTTTTTTAAATTTATTTGTGTGTGTGTGTGTGTGTGTGTGTGTGTGTGTGTATCTGTGCCTGACCATACAGTGATTGAAAACACAGGTGTGACACCATTGTGAGTTTGTTGCCCCTCATTTCCTTTCATACATTGTTGTTATTGTGAAAACAAAAAAAAACACACACCCATGCACGCACAAGCATCAGGGCAAGATTAGTAGAAACATCGAAACTTTCTTCCACAACTTCCACAAAAGATCTCGTTTTTCACTTTGGCTACAGGTTCTTCAAATGGACACTTTATCAATTATAAAAAATATTTGATTTAATCCGATCTATATCCGATATATATGATATTTGAGTCTGGAATGTTTTCTTCTAATTTTAGACAATTAAAACTGTCCTAAAAATCATTTTAATGCTAACATATTTTTCTCTCTTAATTTTTCTCTCTCTCGCGCTCTCTCTCTCTCTCTCTCTCTCTCTCTAACACACACACACACACGATATATCAAATCAGTTCCAATTGTTCAATTTACTCTCCATCCATCCACTGTTAAATATAATATAAATCCTAGGCCTGAAAATTAAAATGACTATTATGGACATTAACTTTGCTGATAGTTATCTGTCACTTTATATTTTTAAGCAAGACCTGGCCTAAAAAGTACGCTGGCACTGTGAGGTTAACATTGAACCAGAACCAAATCCAAATCTTTATCACTTGCTCACATTTGTGTGTGTCTCTCTCTCTCTCTCTTTTTTTTTTTTAACCTGTTCTTTTAGTCTGAATGTTACAAAGTTAATACACTTTCTGTCTTCCATATATGCGTCACTTGAACCAGGAGAAAAAAATACTCTCACTCTCTCTGACCAGAACCATTTAATAACTACTACTTTTTCTCTATTTCCTCCCTCTGGCATGCAGACTTTTAACCTTAATGTAAAATATGCTGGACATTACTGGGCATTAACCCATTAGCTAAGCCTGTAATTGTTGGTCATGTCAGGGGCATTTCTAGCGATTGAAAAGATCAGGCGTAGGTCAAGCTTGCCTGGGGCTCATATTGTTCAGCATCAGTAGATTCTGGAGGTTATATCTACCTTTGTAAAAATGAATTCTCTCTCTCTCTCACTCACACATTTATTATGCTACTTATCTTTACAATCGCTTTTTTATTTTTTCTTCTCACCTTTTGTATTTTCTTACATTTCATGCAGTTCACGTCACTCTTTGTCCTCGTATGGCTCTTGTTGGTCATGGTGGTGGAAAAGAACAAACTAGGTTTCTTTAGTTATCATTCACACATGCGGTGCGTGCTCATGCACAGACACACACAAATAAGACAAAGAATGAGATAGAGTCTGCAGAGTCCCAGTTCATACCAAGGTGGTACAATTTATCCGCTGCAATATGAGCATGGTTATTCTCTAAATCTGTCCTTTCTCTTTTGTCCTGTCCTTTTTCTA
>JAOVVB010000033.1:7603495-7639804 GCA_028570985.1 Heterobranchus longifilis | reverse complement strand
TGGTATGTTTATACTTCTCATCCAACCACAATCAAATTCGCTCCATCCGGATGGCGCGATTTATCCGGATGTTTTTTGGTTTGTTTGTTTTTTGAATGACAAGCTGAAATAAAATAGGAGTAATGAGGCTATTTTTAAAATGTAAGGAGTAGAAAGTACAGATAATTGTGTGAAAATGTAAGGAGTAGAAGTAAAATGTCGGCTGAAAAATAATTACTCCAGTAAAGTACAGATACCCAAAATTTCTACTTAAGTAAGGTAACGAAGTATTTGTACTTCGTTACTTGACACCTCTGAGCATCAGGTAGCTGGTCAGAACAAGCTGAAAGTTTCAGCTGGGTTGGTGGTTCTAATGATGACATCTATACAGGAAGGATCTTATACATACAATACACTTTATAGTCGAAGCTTATACCTGAACACCTTAATGTCATACCCATTTATATTTTGTAAGATTCCATTTCAGATTTAGTCCCATTGCTGTTATAATAACCTCCCCACTCCAAGGAAGGCTTTTCACTAGACGAGGAGGCCTGGGATGTAATTGGGTGTTCTGGTTCATCCCAAAAGTGGTCTCTGAGGATGAGATCAGGGTGCTGTTCAGGACACTCAGGTCTATTCACTTTAACCTTGACAAACCATGTCTTCATGGGGCTTGATTTTTACTGGGACAGTGTGATGCCACTGCAAGTTTGGGCCTATCTATTCATTCATCTGTCTATGTAGTTTGGGAAATCTCAATGCATATACAGAGAAGGGGTGTAATTTCTGAATAAATGCCCTCCCTTAACTAACATCCATTAAACAATATCCAAAATCATGCAAACAGCACTTTGACATTTGAACTACAGTATTCTGTATTCTGTGCACAAAAACAAACACAAAAGACCCATCTGACTACTCTGCCCCCCTTATGTCTGACTGAGTATTTTACCCTTGATACAGAGACATCCTATACAGGTTTGTGCTTCCAAATTTGGGCATCAGTTTAGGGAGGATTATTTAAGCCTTATCTGATATTATTTATGAACTAATTATCACAATCTCTATAAATAGAACTGTGTTTAAATATTAGGCCCTGCATGATAAACACAGATGCTTTTCCTTTTGCTTCCTTCTTTTTCTTTTTTTTTTTTTTTAAAGAATACAACAGTGCCCTCTAGCGGCAGAACCAAACCATGTCCTCAGAATCTTATCTATACAGTCTCACTATCTTTTTACCCGAATAGCAGAGTGGCGCAGCGGAAGCGTGCTGGGCCCATAACCCAGAGGTCGATGGATCGAAACCATCCTCTGCTAGGATAATTTTAACTCCGTCACAAAAACATTTGATAGTAATATTTGAAAAGAAGCTGTTCTTCTAAACAGTTCTGATGTTCTCATATTAAAAATGTCATAACCATAATGTTACGTGTTAATTACCAGACGCCTCTTTTAAATGTTGTTTCAGAAATTTTATTAAAGTATATTAAATAAAAAATATGTACAGGGTTGCGGGGACCTGGAGACATAGGGCACAAGGTGGGATACACCCAAAGGGTGCCAATCCATCACAGGGCTCACACACATCTGTGGGATGTACAGGAGGCCTCACCTCACAGCTTATATAACTTAAAAGACATGAAGGATATGCTGTCACTTTCTTGGTACTATAGAAATGGCACATCCCATATATATTTTGGGATGTATGATAAACACAGACACTTCTATTTCTAATAGAGCCAAACAATGTGTTCGGGTTATTATCTATAGCGTTTCACTAGACTACTTGTGTTGTAGCAGAGTGGCGCAGCGGAAGCGTGCTGGGCCCATAACCCAGAGGTCGATGGATCGAAACCATCCTCTGCTAGTCTCCATTTTACATCAAAAGACCCGTCTGACTATTCTGCCCCATTATGTACAACTGAGTATTCTACTCTTGATACAGAGACATCCTACACACATACAGTATGTGCTTCCAAATTTGGGCATCAGGCGTCAGGGACGATTATTTAAGCCTTATCTGATAGTATTTATGAACATTTTATCACAATTGCTATGAATGGAATAGAATATAAATTAGGCCCAGTATGATAAACACAGACGTTTTTCTTTTTTTTTTTATAGTGCCATAGTGCCCCCTAGCGGCACAGCAAACAACGTCTTCATGATTTTATCTATACAGTTTCACTATTACTTTAGCGTTTTATGTCTGTAGCAGAGTGGCGCAGCGGAAGCGTGCTGGGCCCATAACCCAGAGGTCGATGGATCGAAACCATCCTCTGCTAGATTGATTTTACCTAACACTAAAGACATTTGCTTGAGCTTATAAAATAAGCTTTCCTCTAGAATACTGCTCTGATGCTGACGTGTCTTAACCGAAAATTGTTAAATGTTGATTACCACATGATTATTTCTGTATTTTGACCTAGAAATATATATAGAGTATATATCAGCCAGCCCTTTCAGCAATGACTTTCTGTGGCTTACCCTCCTTGTGGTGGCTGTCCCTGACCGTCTTCTGTCACCTCTGCAGTCTGTCCCATGGTTGTGGTTGATTGTCTTGACCTAGACTGAGAGATATACAGCATTTATAGTAATTTAGTCAAACACAAAACAAAATATTCTAATATTTTATGATACAAGTTGACGGCCTCCAAATTTTCCAGATTTCATTCCAATTGAGCATCTGTGGGATTCACAGGAGGCCTCAGCTCACAGCGTACATAACTTAAAAGATATGCTGTTAATGTTTTGGTACCATATAGCACAGCACCATATTTGGTACCATATAGTTGGGATAATTTTTATTATATGATCTATAAATTTCCCTCATTTAGAAATGTTAAATTTGGAATATGGTGGGCTGAGTAAACCAACAACTTTATGTGACAGCACAGTTGCAAAGGATTACTACCCTTTCACGTTTTCCTTACTTCCAGCCCTATCTGATAGTATTTGTGAACTAATTATCACAATCTTTATAAATAGAACCATGTTTGAGTATTAGGCCCTGTATGATAGATACAGATGATTTTATTTTATAGTAACACAATACCCCCTAACGGCACAGCCAAACAATGTCTTCAAGATTTTATCTATGCAGTTTCACCATTTTTATTTAATTTTATTTATTTATGTAGCAGAGTGGCGCAGTGGAATGAGCTGGGCCCATAACCCAGATGTTGATGGATCAAAACCAGCTGAACTGCAAAATCATGCTGGACTGCAAAATCAGTTTTAAGAGACCGGGAAGTTTAGTGAGAGTGAGACGGTCAAGTAACCTACTGGATTCCAACCACCATTAAACAAAGAAGAAGAAAGTAGTTTTCCCCATGATTGTGGTTGTGTGTACTGAACTAGACTGAGATATACACAGAATTTATAGTAATTTACTCAAACACAAAATGAAATATCCTAATATTTTGCGATACAAAGTGATGAAGGTCTCCAAATGTTCTAGATTTCAATCCAATTAAACATCTGGTGGGATGCAGTGGATAAACAGGTCTGATCCATGGAGGTCTCACCTCACAGCTTACATGACCTAAAGGATATGCTGTTGATGTCTTGGTACTATATACCACAGCACATTATATATCATGTGTTTGATAGGTTTCCTCCGGGTACTCCGGTTTCCTCCCACAGTCCAAATATATGCAGGTTAGGCTAATTGCCTGTAGTGTGTGAATGTGTGTGTGTGTGTGTGTGTGTGCCCTGCGATGGATTGGCACCCTGTCCAGGGTGTACCCCGCCTCGTGCCCCAAGTCTCCTGGGATAGGCTCCAGGTCCCCGCGACCCTGAATACAGGATAAAGCGGTATAGACAATGAGTGAGTGAGTGAGTATATCCCTGGTTATCCTTTCAAATACCAACCAGGGAGGGCTTGGGCTAACATATACTTCCATCTGTTGCTGAACTTCCAAACACCTCTGCTGCTTTAATACTAAATAAATGAAAAAACATGTTCATCATCTTGACCTTTTTTTTTTTTGTGAAGAGAAAATAGAAGTGTGTGGAAGTGGAGGTGTATATCCTTACTCTCAGCGTCTTCGGTGTCCTAAATTGTCCCGGGTCCTTGGCTTGTGTTTCCGTGGAACTGATATCGATACGGAATTTTCTCTAAAGTGCGTATGAATTAATGAAGCGCCGTTGAAAGGATGAGCTGCTGTCATGAAAGGCACACTGCTCAATTGTGTGGAGTGGTTTAAACACTTTTAAACAGCAAGGATAATGTTTTGAGCTTCTTTCTGTGAGGTCTAGCATTTAAGATATTTAAAACTTCTTCATATTCTTATAATAATAATAATAATAATAATACTACTACTACTAATAATAATATATATATTTCTTTATTGATTCAAATGTACATTCGGGGTCATGGTTTATGTCCCCCATAGATGGTAATGGAGAACTCCATTGAACACCAACAGAGACTGAATAAACTCTCTATCGCATCACCAATAGGTTTTCCATAGAGTGGTTTTGAGGCTTAAATGTTGGAGCTCTGTTCGTTGTCATCTTTGCAGGATCTGACTTTGCCTAAACCGCAGTTATTATTTGATGGGTGGAACGAACAGTTGGAACATTGCAAATTGCCTTAATTCCCACAAGCTAGCTAGCTTAGCTTTATATTAGCTAAAATGCGAATTTGGCTAACATTAACTTATATGCTAACATTACTTTGCATTTGATTGAACTGTCATCCACACCCTACATGTCATCCTGTGTCAACTCTTATATTTCCTAGACAGTATTCAGTTAAACTACGATTCCAGTTAGCTGGTTAGCTAAAGTGATGCATAGCAGACAGCTAGTGGTTTGACACCTACGTTGCATGAAAATTCACTCTGGTACAGTTGCCATGAGTGGAAAGTCCAGCTATGGACATGAAAAAAAAGGTGGAGGTGTAAAGGATTGAGTTTTGGAGATAGCCTCTAGTGGTCATTCAAAGAACTACACATTTTGGCACATTTGAAATGGCCTAATTTTTTCAGAGCCAGAGGTTACCCCTTGGACACCACATGAAACAAGATGTTTAAAAAAAAAAATGCAGCACTGAACGCCACCAAGCATCACAAGCACCATGTACACAAAACATACAAACACCATGTCAAAAAAACACCAATACACACTTTAAAATATGAGACCATTGTTGTGCTGTTTTATTTTATTTTTTGCTGTGGAGATCAGAGATCAGATCTTTCTCTTCAGGATGCTTTATTAATGCTCTCTGGTCTTCTGCGATTACTCCATCAGAAATTATCATTAACAAAATATTTTCTGAATGAATTGTTTGACTTCTATGGAATCATAATTATAATTACTAGCAGATAAACTGGTTAGATCTTGAAATGGATCGAAACAAAAGGTTGAAGGTCACATCAAGTTAAAACATCTTTCTTCCTGTTTCATGCATATTTTACAGCGGAACTATTGTGCACTCTGATGTGTCTCCAGTTAATCTGTAATTTTTTTCATTTTTGTATTTGCCCTAATACTCCGTCGTACCATTTCAAGGCGGATTGTTATAAAGGGAGTTTAAGTTTGAAAACAATGCATTATTTAAAGTGTATTTCAGTTGAAGCACTAACAAACACTTTGGGAAAGCTCGGAGACTTAACATGTGAACGTTAAATAAATAGAAAATTTATTTATATACATTTCTGGCATTAAAAAATAAAAAATAAATAAATAATAATAATAATACAAATAATTTTCATGTCATACTGTGCAAAATTCTTGAGGCGATTCTTCATATTTTGCTCCCAAAAAGCCAGCCCTTCTGTATTTTTAATGTAGTCTTAGAAATAGTTTTGCAGTCTTACTGAATTACTCTATTTGCTCGAATGTTTGTCTCTCAAAAAAATAAGGTGTTCATGTTTGGTGCAGGCAGACATACAGGGGTTTCAGCCTGAAATAATAATGTTCCTGAATAAATTAAAGCTGATCAGCTCATTTGAAAGCTTTAACCTTTTAACTATTTCTACAAATTCTTTTCCTCTTACAGGTACTTCAGCCAGTGAATCATAAAATGACATCCAAATTAAGACATGAACCAGTGATATACTGTACAGGTGCAGATGATAACAGATGATCAGGCCGTGATTACTACTGTATACTGGTGATGCTGAATGCTGAGTGGTTGGAACAGACGAGAAGGGAAATGAGGTTGCTGCACAAGATGCAGAAATGCAGAAAACTAATTTGTTAATAAAAAAAAATCTGTTTTATGTTTTTTTAGCAAGAAATTTCCACATGTTTAAGTGAAACACATCTTGTTTTCTAGATTTCTTTTTTATGCATAGGATCATTATTAAGTAAAATTCAACAAGAGGAAACAGACCAATTAGTGTAAAATTATCAGCATTGACTGGGACACAGGGCTCTGATGTGGATATTATGACTATAATGTTAATATATTCATAGAAAGCCAGAATCTATCAGAACATCATGCTCACATGATTTGCTTGTTGTCTCTTGTTGACTAACACATGATACTGATGTAATTACTTTGACAGGATGCAGACAATAAGAAAAAATAGATTTCTTTAATTTGCAATACAAACTTTACAAACATTATCATTGCTTGTACAGTACAACAAAATAGAGCATGGCTTTTTGCTGCTTTCTGTCCATTAGGCTGGATATCCTGTCTTAAGACTTGCCAATGTCACAGAATGATGCAAAGCCTGGAGGATTCTGGGAATGGAGGCACCAAATCTTCTGGCAGCTTAGGGATGCCATCCAGGACTTTGAGTTTTGGCAAATAGAAGAACACACTGTAGATGGACAGAAATATAATTGAGGTCACTCTTGCTGAATCAGATTATACTATTAAAAATAGTGTTGGAAAAAAACAAATGTACGCAATGATGACCCAAAAGCTAGCCAATACATTTTGCCTTCACTTAAAAAGTATAAATAAAAAGATCCACAAAAGGCTATTTTAGAGCTGTTGTATGATATTGCTGAATTGTCAAATAGGTTTTGGTAAAACGGTGTTGATTAATTTTCTATAACAGCAGTGCTGACAAAAGTTCTGGCTGCTGGGCCAAATTATAGGTTTATACACTATATGACCAAAAGTTTGTAGGCACCAATATGTGCTTATTGTACAGGTACATCCCATACCAGATGAAGGCACCCTTTGCTGTTATAATAACCTACACTCGTCTCCTCTCCTCAGCCACAAGAGCATTTGTAAGGTCAGACACTGGTCTGTGTGCAGGTCACTTGAGTTCTTTTACTCCAACCTTGGCAAAGGTCCTAATGGACCTTGCTTTGTGCACAGTGCTTCTAGCTTCTATAATGTCCTAATATGGACTAACAAGTGTTGCAGGTGTTTCATCAAATGTAGATATAATATGTTACAATTTGGGACATTTCATAAAAAAATGCTTTGAGTGATAATTGATTATTTTCCATTAACAGCCTTTTTTTTTCTTTACTTGTCAATGCAATAATAGGGAATAAATCTTCTCAAATGAAACATGAGGAAACAGGATTATTGTGTAAAACTACTGGAGCATTAACAAAAGTTCCCTTTTCTTACCGTGAGCGGTAGTCCTCCAAGAACTCACAGGGGTTATGTCTGAGGGTAAGTGTGTGCAGCGGTGTGTGTTCCAGCAACTTCAGTTCTGCCAGGCTGCTGATGTTGTTCTCAGACACACACAGGTGCTCAATTGCAGGAATCTTTGGCAGCTGAGCGAGAGACTTCAAGTGATTCCTGTGCAGGTTCAGGCTTTTACATCTACAGAAGATAAAATGAGCACTTACTGTACTGTATATCGACTGTGGGCAAAATGCATGTACGATATGATTTCATTAATTTTTTCCATTCAGCTATTTCCCAACTTACTAATTCTCAATGTTTAATTCAAACTTTGCCCATGTTGTTTTACATAGTTGTCCTTTTTTGTGCTATACAGTATGTATGCGTGTACTGTGTTTCCCTGCGAGTCTAGGTACAGGATACACATTCCCCACCTGCTGAATGCCAGGATACTAAAGAAAACACTGACCAAGTTACCATCAACACGCAACCATACGGTGCGTTTGACTAGACGTCATGATTTCTGACCTCTGACCAGAAAAAATACAAAGTAAGGTGAAACAAGACAGAATTCCATGGAAGTCGAATGAATCATTTTACAATCGCACACACCTTGGCAGTCGGATGAAACTGAGGTCACACAGTGCATTGTCCACCAGCTGAAGGCGCTCTACTCTGATAAGCCTTCTCAGGATGCGTCTGAAATTTTCCAGCTGATACGCATCTCCCAGATCCTGGTAGGAAAGATTCAGTTCCTATAGACGAAATCGAATTGAACCATGACAGGAGAACCTTAGAAGGTATAGAAAATGACCACTAACTAAACTGTGTATCTCAGTGATGTTTTCTGTAGACTCTAATTACTGTACATAACACAATAAACATTAGACAGCACCAAGGCATTAAGTAGTATTACATGATAAGGAAATATTCAAACCTAAATTTTTAAGTCATCTTAAGCTAATGTTGGTGGAAATGCTATAAAATGACAAAGAACATTTAATGTCAACCTCTTGCAAAAAGTGATGAGGTAAGCGTACTGCAGACAGATGTGCTACCTAAAGATGTGGAGGGACTACAACTCCTGTATGCCTGTGCATGTGTATGCCTAATATTTTCATCATACTTTCTTTAAAATATCCTAACAGCAGTTCAGTATACTATTCATTTTTCATGCAATCTAAGGATTAATATGGACATGCAGACCCTGAGGAGAACAGGTAAGGGGTAAAAGTAAAAAAAAACAAACTGCAATAAACAGTAAATAAAATAACAGTGGATTTTTGATATTTAACTGATATATTGATCATTGATCACTGTTAATCATGTACAGAACAGCAGCTCTTTCTATCCTTTATACTCATCCATTCTTTCTCTCATAAACAAATCAAATCCTTGCATTTTGTTTGCGTTTTCCTCTATTTTAAACAGTGGCATCTCTAAGGCATATAATTAAATGATGTTAATTATACACCAATCTGCTATAATAATAAAAGCCATGTCACACTTTGTCATGTTTCTCAATTTCCTCGGCATTGTGGCATTATCCTGCTAAAATATATCATGTGCTTAGGGACTACCTCTGCCATAAACTTCAGCTAAGTGGTATGTCTCGAAGTGACATCCACATAAATGCCAGGACCCAAGGTTTCCCAGCATGACATTGCCCAGAGCATCACACTGTCATTTAGACTCATCACAATTTGGCTCGTGTCAGAATCACTCACATCCTTATGCTTGCCCATTTTTCCTGTTTGCCCATATCAACTTTGAGACCTGACTGCTCACATTCTGCCTAATACAGTATATCTCACCACTTGACAGTTGTGTAATTAGACAATCAATCACACTGATGAACTCAAAATATTCTCCATTTATCCTGACATTAAAAAAAATATATCACCCTGCAACTTGCAAGCGGTTGAGATGAGAGGACAGGCCAAAGGAATATTAATGATAAATGGGTAGAAAGGGTGAAGATTCAGTGGTTGTCTCTATTTATCTGTAATAGTGGAGAAGTTACATAACACCTAAGCGCTTCTCAAAGACTTTTTTTGAACTTTTTTGATTTCATTAAGAGATACCATGCAGCATCATATGAATGTTGGCAGCTCTGCTAATAGCATCAAGTAAATAAAATGAAAATAAGGCATCAATAAAATAAAGCCACATATAAATAAATGATGATATAATCGAGCAGTATCACAAAAGAGGGAATGCTGTTGTACTGAATATCAACATGGCTGTGATGTGGTCGCAGATATCACAGCCATGTTGTACGTGATCATGAGAGTAATATTACTTTTATACAACAGATTATGATTTGTTAATTTAACCACTTATTTTGCTCTGCCAACACATATCTTTCTGCGACTGGCGGAACTACTGTAGTGTTGAGCAGGCGGCTGACAATTAGTGTAATTAACAATCGTTAGAACACCTGTGATGCAGAGTGAAACATATAGTCAAACACCCCAGTGATGTTATGCTCTTTATCACCACTCATGGAATGTCCAATCTGATTACTCTGCCTCAACTAACTGTTTTATAGTAATGATTTTTATATCTAAAACTGAATAACGAAAATGCTAAATAAAGAAAGTTTTTAGTATTTGAGTGCATGAATATATAGTTATAAAAAAAGTTTGTGCACATCCATGTCATGAGAAATAGAACCTGTTTTGCGTTTTTATTTATCTTGAGAAAGTTCCATCTTCTCCCATAAATTTATTCTTTGTGCCTTTTTTTCTAACTGCTAAAAAGAGCCAAAGCACATATTCAGAGCGGAATAAAGTATGTGTGTGTGTGTGTGTGTGTGTGTGTTAAACATCTCACCGTACAGTTTTCCCAATTCTCCTGCAGCCTCTCCTCCCATGTTTGATTGTCATGTTGCTCCCTCTTCCTCCTGCTATTCCTGTTAAAGATCTGCTGATTCCTAGAGGCATGGTCATCTTCTGCAGGCCCTGTTTAATAAGGTCCTTATTATATTATCTTATAATAACTATTATTATATTATCTTATAATAACATATTAAATAGAATATATTAAACAGTACAAAGTCTTGAGCCACCCTTTATGTCTTTATATTAAATTAAATTACATGATGTAGATTAAATTAAAGAAATGGAGAAATGGGAACAAATGTTTTACTGTGACTGGCTGGAAAGCATCGCCAGTATACTAATCACCGACCTGATCATCTGTCATCATCTGCACCTGCCTTGAGATGCTTTTTGTAGGTCATTGTGTGGCTTATCAATCTCAGGTTGTAAGAAATACCCTGCCTGTCTCAAATTTTTAAGCCTCAATCAATTCATGGGAAAACAACACAATATTAACGACACAAATAAACCCATCCTTGTGATGAGCCGTCATCTGTAAAACTATTCATTAGTATGTAAAAGCTCTTGTATGGGTTAATGATGATGTAATGGTGCAGAGCATTTTGACAGCTAAAAAACTGTCAAAACTACAACACCTGCTATAATCTGTAGCCTACTTTGCGGCTCTCAGTGTTCTTTCTCGGACCACTTTTGGTAGGTACTAACCACTGCATACCAGAAATACAGTATACCACAAGACCTGCTGTTTTCGATATCCTCTGACCTGATCGTTTAGCCAGCAGGGTTTAATCCTTGCCGAATTCACTCAGATCCTTCAGCTACACATCAACTTATACAAAACATCCCCCTCTCTTCTAATACCTAACATATCCCTCTCCCTTAGACAGGTGCCATTTTAACAAGATAATCAATGTTATGATTGATCTATAGAGAATTAAAAGGATTAGAGCTCTTACCCTCTCTGACTCTTGGGCAGGCTAGCTGATCTCCACAAACATCAGATTCCTCAATCTGATGCCATGATGTAAATCGGAATCGACTGGACGGCAGCTGAAAGAGAAATCAGGTGGAATAAAGACAAAATGTGACATTTAGTATCTTGAAAACAAATTTGCCGGAAAAATATTTGCAGTGGGACCCTGCTCACTTTGCTGAAATTGAGTCCCCTGACGGTTTATACTGTACACTGAGGACAGTATAAAACGTGGCTTGGTGTCTCTGCAATATACACTCTCAATGCATTAACAATCAGCATGCTTGCAAACTGTGTCTGGGACCCGTAATAACTGTATAAAAAGAGTGTGAAATGGTGGAAATTATTGCGCATAGTGTGGCCGACACTTTTCCTCAGACTGCTGGTGAGTGTACAGAATTAAAGAATAAATGGATGGCGGAGTGTGCTCAAATGGATTGTAAAGCAGGGCCATTCAGACTGTCAATTTGCTTCCTTTGATTATTAATGATAAAATGCCTATGCACTGGGTGAACCCATTCTAGAGAGGGATCGACTTCACATTTACGGTGTGTCTGAATTCACGGTCCAACTATGTCTAGTAACCTGATCTACATGGATGACCCTTTACACTAACATAGTGTAGCATGACGCTGTACTCAAACCAAACAAACTTGCACTATTAGATGGGCTATTAGAAATTTTTTTACATTTTCTCTAGAAATTAAATTGTATTTTATATTAAGTTCATTGATTTAATTTATATAATAGGAGCTCTAACAATAGTTCTAGCTGTACCATAATTTTCATTTTTATACTGATGTGTTCATCTTAATATGTTAACATTTTTAAACTAACCACCTGCATGAAATCTAAGCTTTATAAAAATGCTGTGTTATTTACCAAAGACAAATGTGTGATCATTTATGGAGCGTCAGAGCTTTGTAGCCAGTAAGTTTCCAACAAGGAAGCAATGTCTTAATACTTTTGAACGAATTATTTGACATGCAAATCTTGGGCCGCAATGTTTTGTGTGAATGGTATAATTTGTTCCAAACATACAGAACTCATATAGAGAATTTAAGAATAAATCAAACATTAAGTGACTGATTAGAGGGCTCAGTTACATACAGTGTAAGTCTACACCACATGTAGGTATAGGAGATGACAATTATGCAAGGACAACCAACAAGCAATAGTTTTTCCAACCCCAATGTGTAGTGGCTTACTGGAGTGGCGAGGATACCAGAGTCTGTTGTGTGCTCCACTGAGAGAGTGTGTGTATCACTGAGTTCAGAGTAATGGGAAGAGTGTGATTTGGGGAGACTGTCACTGCTGGTGTTCACTCCTGATGAACTAAATTGAGAAAGAAAAAACAACAGAACATAGCTTAATATGAGTGGAACAACATTTTTTCTTTGAAATATTTTTTTATGTTGTTGCAACCTGAAAAATGTGATGTACTCAATTATTTAAAATTCCACTTTTACCTCTATTAATGAAGGGCATGAATTGTTTTTAATCTAGGAATCTGCAAAAAGTTTTGCCAAATTAGTGACTTTGTTGCTAGAGTTTGTGTTTTATTTAAAAAAAGAAAAGTGACAAATGTTAACTTTTTTTGAGCAGGCTTGAGTGACTGTTCTCAATTTCATACTGTAATGTTCTTTGGTTCAATTTACAGCTGCTGGTTCTACAAGTTGTGAGAACATATTTGGTCGGTGGGTAAGATTGCACTTGTCTTTTTTTACAATGTCCAATCACTAATCACTGATGCGCCCATTGTCCAATCACTAATCATTGTTGTGCCCAATAAACAACCACTAATCACGGTTGTTCCCCATGACTCTCACTGATCACTTTATCTCAGTGACTAATCACTGATCACAATTGTACCCAATGAACAATCACAGATCAGCATTGTTTAAAGCAACTAACCGCTGATCAACTTTGTATCCAACAATCAGTGATAAGCATTGTACCTAATGATCATTTACTGATTACCACTGTTCCCAACAACTGCTGACTGGTCACTGTTGTTCCCAGTACCCAAGAAGTGATCACCATCTTTCCCAGTGACTAATCGCTGAGCACCGTTTGATTGGCCACTGATTGACATTTTATCCAACAGCAATCATTGCTCACCACTGTTCCCATCAACCACTCACTGATTCCCATTGTTCCCAATGAACAATAATTGATCACCATTCTACCTAATGACTGATCACTGATCACAATTTTTTTCAATTATTGACCACTCATCACATTAACCAAAACTTTTTTTTAACAATGAACAATCACTAATCACTGTTTTTCTCCCTTGACCAATCATTATTGTTCACAACTGATCACTGACCACCATTATACCCACTGACAGAACACTATGTACCCAACAACTAGGAATGTTAATGATTAATCATTAATCCATTAATTGCCATCAAAAAATGTAACTGATAAAAAAATTTATTAACCGCTAATGTTTATTTTGCAGGTCACATTGCTATTAACTTGTGAACCACAAGAGGGTGCCCTTGCAGTTCACGTGATGCGCAGTACTGGATATTATATTTTTAGATGCCTCTTTTATTGAATGAGGACAGAGAGACGAGAGCAACATTTGATGGCCTTACTATTTTTGCATCAATCATTTGTTTCCATAATTGTTGGGAGTGTACTGCTAGAGCTGTTTAAATAAAATGTGGCAAAAATTGCATCTTTTAAGCATTAATTATTAATGATTAAATGATCATTGATCATTAACATGTTTAGCTATGAGTTGAGAAAAATTTACCATTTGCAACCCTACTAATAACGAATTACAATTCATTATTGTTCCCAGTAAACAACTGATAATTATCATTATTTCCAAAGAACAATCACCAGTCACCAGTGTTCCCATTGACTAATCACTAATCACCAGTATTCCCAATGATCAATCACTGATCGCCATTCCATTCCCAGTAAACAATTGCTTTATTATTGTCAACAAACATTTACTGATCACTATTGTTCCTAATGACCAGTTACCATTGTTCCTAATGATAAATAATAAGTGTTCCCAATGGCCAGTGACTCAATGACTCAACGACCAATCACCATTATTCCCAATAACTAATTACCAGTGTTCCCAATGAACAATCACTATTATTCCCAATAAATAATTACCAGTGCTCCCAATGACCAATCATTAGTGTTCCCAATGACCAATTACCAGTATTCCCAATGACCAATTACCAGTATTCCCAATGAGCAATTATCAGTGTTCTCAATGACCAATCAAACTGATCACAATTAATCCCAATAACCCCAAAACACAGCCATTTGTACTTGAAAATTTCCCACGATTTATTCAAGATGTATTTCATTTATCTTCTGATAAACACTATTATTTAATATTCACTATTATGTCGATGCTAATAGTTAATATTCTGTGCCAGTGATTGACATTTATGAAATAAAATAAATTGCAGTTTATGGAATCATTAAATTGATTAATCAATCCATGAATTAATCCAACAATGCATGCTTGCATAAAATGAAATTGCATTGTAACATCTTGTATACAACATCTTGTATCCTTGACCGAGATTTCTTTTCTTCTTTTTACCTTTGGGAGATAATTAATAAATTACTGTTTAAAGGTTCCTGCTTGCATGCAGAAATGAAGCTCTCTTTAAAGACCTGAAGAGTTAAATAAATTCTTGTCTGCTGAGCAAAATCTTCTTCTGGGAGATAATGACTGTATAAATTCTCAGTATGACAGTTACATTAGCATATAGTGATTATAATGTAATAACCACTAATTACAGGGTGTGCGGTCTGCACCTCAGTGAGTCGTAGCTTCAGCAGGGTTCTTGCCTGTGGTTTTGAGCATCAGGTGTAATCCCTGTGTAACAGGACGCTACTAGATTGAAATTCTGTCCTCCTTCTTTAAGGTTTAGGTTACCCTGACCTCTGACCTCTTCACCTGATTAAAGCGGTATAGCCCACATAGCAATAAGACAGGTGCCATTGTTTGTGTCATTCTTTAATAAATTATTAAGAAAAATAAATACAACATTTATTATTTATACAGAATGCCATTATTATTATTTTTTTTTTACTAGTAAATCCAAAATAACTTCACCAAATACTTTAGCCAAAATTGCTAAGGGAAACATACACTTAAACATATAAATGTGAAATATTATCGAAAAAGACCCCACAAAATAACTAACTGACTTACCTTTCGGACATGTCCGCCAGTCGTAGTGAATCCCTTTGGCATTTAAATCGCGAAGAAAAACTTTGTTTAACGCGGAGAGTGTTTGCTTTCCCATTGGGACTGAAGGGCTGCTCCAACCGCGAAATGGCGCCTGGAGCGCGTACTTGTTGCTAGGCAACGCTTACTTCTGTGATTCGGGTCATGGCTGGATAGTGACCCCGGCTGCGCGTGCTGGATTACCTGCTTGTGACTACAGTACTGTGGGTTGGTAATATGACATCCGGGTACTTCTCTTGCACAGAGGAGTCTACTCTACTAACTAACTAAAAATCAACTGGCTTTATCCCTGAAATACCTTTATCTCGCTCCAGGTTTGGAGATTAAAAATGGAGTAATATATATATATATATATATGGCTATATATATTGCACACACTAAACTATAAAATGAATAATTGTTTAAAATTTGTTTTACTTTAACTGGAATTTTTTTTCTCTAAAAATCAATAGCTTAATAAAACAAAAAAAAGAAAGAAAGAAAGAAACAAACAAAACTAATTATAATTTTAATGTAATATTTTAATAATATACATTATATGCATCATTAAAATGTGTAAATGCATCTGAAAAATGCACTGATTTATTATTATTCTTTTTTTTTTTTAAAGCCAGATGTTGCCCTTTCCCCACCACCCTTTTACTCTTCCTGATGCTAATTTTGTAGTAATTGCTGATCCACATCCAAGACATTCATTTATTTTAGATCCTATTTTAGAATTTGGAATGGTGACAGTAAAAAATAGGGGGGGAAATGACCATCATAACATCTGAAATGTAATTTAGAGCATGGTGCTGTGGTCGTTACCACTGTGGCCTCATACCTCCAGGATAGAGGGTATAATTCCCACCTCAGGTGTGTGTGTGTGTGTGTGTGTGTGTGTGTTGCTGGAGTTTGGATTTGCTTGGTAGGTTTGCTCCAGTTTCATTGGACTATTAGAGGAAATTGGAGTCCCTGGAAGAAATGAATGCCATACTACCCATAGTGTGTGTGCGTGCCCTGCAATGGATTGTACCTAGCCTTCTCTCCTCGGTTAGGATCCAGACCTAGACTTCTGCAACCCTGCATACAAGATGAGCAGTATAGACGATGAATGAATAAATAATTTTTTTATTCACATTAAAGTGTGTGTTCAATACATTTCTAAAAAAAAAAAAAATCATTCTGTCTTAGATAACTCACAAAAAATTGATTTAGTGACTGATTGATATTTAGGAAGTATGCATACTTCATTTTGAATTTCAAAAGGTCAGTTTCAAAGCATGGAATTCAGATTTTTAATTGCTGTTTTGCAAATCCCACTGCGTATTAAAGATCAAAATTTCAAAATGTTACTGTTGATGGATACATTAATTCATTCTTTCATTCATTCATCTTTCTAAACCATTTATCCTGATCAGGGTCTGTGTGAATCTATCAAGGTGCACTGGGAAAATATATAGTATAGTAAAATAGGAATAGTAAACGCGATACACAAATTTACATCATCCCCAGGAGCTGTCCAGAGATAGCATGCACAGATAAAAAAAAAATTGAAAAATCCAATTCAAAAATAATTAGATTCACATTTTCACACACACTTTCCAATTTATTATGACATCTAACTCCATGCCAGGTGTAACAATCCAGCCTGGTCTTTTATCTGCCCGACTTTCATAGGGCGCCCTCATCTGAATAAAAAAATTCCTTTTTGCTTTGTCAATATCATTTTCCTGTTTCACTATTACAAAAAGCACATGAAGGAATGCTGTAATACTTTGTAAAGTCATTGCCTTGTGTTTCTAGTTCTGAACCTTGTTTTCTGCATAGCTACTCTATGATTTTTTTCAAATTTTTCCTTTGTCTTGCCTCTTTATGACACTGTACCTGTATTATTTTTGACCTTGTCCCTTTTTTATCTATCTATCTATCTATCTATCTATCTATCTATCTATCTATCTATCTATCTATCTATCTATCTATAAGAGATGAAACATATTCTTATGTTATTGCTATAATCTTGCAATAGAGAGCTGTTCAGTGACATTGACTCACAAAATTCAATTAGAAGAGTGTGGCATGCTTTTAAATTATTATGTACTGGTTGGGTCAAAATGATGAGGTCAAAATGATTCATGGAAAATCTTACTAAAGAATACATGGCTTAGTTATTTAATAGACAGTAGAAAGAGCTATAAATAAAAAAAACAACCACGATTTTTGTTTGTATTACAGAGATGATGTTCAGCTGAAGGTACCAAGGTGAAATACAAGTGCATCAGAAAAAAAACTGAATATCATGCAAAATAATAATAATAATAATAATAAGTATTATTATTATTATTATTATTATTATTATTATTATTTTAATATTAGGTAAGCATTCATATATTCACGATTAATTCCAGATTAATTATCAATTATATACCAGTAAATTGGTGACAGGGTCCTGGTGAACCCAGGACTTATCTATGCCCGTAGGAACCAAAGGTCAGCCTGGTCTGTCCAATCCCACAGAAAAGCCAATGCAGCACAAATCATCAAAAAAGTCAATGCTGTCCATAATAGAAAGGCGCCAGAACGCCCGATGCTCCACAGCTTGTTGTGCACAGGAGCCAGCAGGCAAAGAGCCCAAGGTGGCCAACCTAGCCCGCAAATTCCCAGATCCCAATCCAGTTGAACAACCATAGGATCCATCATACAAGGAGGCCCTGCTCCACAACCCAAATGATCCCCCACAAAATACAGATCAGTTTATTCCGAATAAAGTTGCAGCTTCCCAAATCAATGTTGCTGTCTGCATTGTGTTACTTGGCTTATTAACAACAAGCAATTTCAGGTCCTATTTCATATCAAACGTTTTATTGAACTTGCATATGTCATCCTTTAATCTCACACACACCATCTTAAAAAACAACAACAACTCACACACTTTATCATTCCTCCTTCAAGGTTGCACACTTTTATCATTCATCCTCGTACGTCATGCTTCACCCTTCAAGCCTGTGCCCATCATCCTTCTGTCTGTGACCTTGCATAATTTCAGTCTATCACATTGCTCAAACATTTCCTTAAAAGCTGCCTTGATATTCTGCAGCACAACAGAGCCAAATACAGCTCCTCAGCTGGCAGTAAGCTTTAGTGATTCTCTGATAACAGATGGTTCAGTCCCTCATGATGTTTGATTAGAAATATTAAATCCACTGATCTTTAAATATAAATGATTAAAAACAGAGAAGCACTTGGCCATTAAGTGATACTGAATTTAATTATATTTTGTATGCAGTATAGGCAATATTTTCTCAGTTTAATGACTTCTAGGATGAACGATAATAAAAATCTACCAATGTTTGTGTATTCATGTGTGTCTGCTATTTATGAAAATGTCATCAGAGATTAGACTTCATCACACGTCCTTTAAGCTCATAGCGCAAGATAACAAAATATCATGTCCTTCACCTAATCAGCCTTTAATCTCGCTCACTCAACTAATTATCTACATTAACAATAAGAGTCCAAACTATTCCTTAAAAGCCGTCTTAGTATCCTAAGAGTGGTTATCGTTGATCTGATAATAGATACTGCTGTATATTATGATGTGTCACTGGAAATAATTAATCCTTTGACCTCCAAATTTAAGACTTGAAGGCAGGATAACGCAGGCTTCTACCATTAAGCAATGTTTTATAAATGTGATGGATCATTTTGGAAGCTTTAATGTGAGTAATGAAGAAATGTGAATGCTCTATATGCTAAACGCTATCTTTCCTTTTTTCACAAATGGCACTGCGGTTATTTCTGAAATCGAAAACACACTGTGGCAATGTGACTCAATGATGTGTCACTAATTTGCTACGGCTGACTGGACATGCACAGCCAAATGTCTCTCATTAGTCATTACTGATTATTAGCAGTTGCCATTAGGGGGTTTATACAGCTTGCGCTTCATTAAGTATCTGAGACGTACATTTTTCATTTCTGTGTTATCAGTATTGGAGTACTGATTACAAACCAGGGCTATAGATATAACCAGGGCTATAGATATAACTAGGGCTATAGATATAACTCAACTGTATGATATAAAATAGCAACTTCCATTTTCTGACTAGGCTTACATTACATTATTATTGTGTTTTAGAATTTTGCTATCTTGTTCTGTTTTTGGATTCGCGGTTAACACTGACACTCCTGGCCTCCAGGGTTGGGGGTTTGTATTTCACCTTCTGTCTGTGTGTTTGTGTGGAGTCTGTATGGTCTCCCCTTGGCCTACTTTTGAGGAATAAATGACTTCATAAGTCATGCAGCATAAATACTCAAATTTATACTGGATTGGTTTTTCCATGAGCAGGTGAATGTGATTTTTATTAGTGGGATTTTAGTTCCATCGTAGCTGAGCTTGGCTGACTCAAGCAGGATGGAAGGGTTAACGTTTCCCTACTGGACTCCCGCAGGAAGGCCCAACGCCTTCTCAGCAAGCTTATGGCCCACGATGATCTGGAATCTTTCTTGCAGACCTTGGAGAGGACAGCGGAGCAGGAAGGTTGGCCGAAGCGGGACTGGAGCACTACCCTTATCCCACTGCTCACTGAAGAGGTACAGCTAGCCTACTTCTCCCTTACAAGTGATGAAGCAGCCAGATATGACTGTCTGAAGGCTGAAGTGCTGGCCCGCTGTGGACTTTCCTGGTCAAGCTGCCACCGAGTTCCGTAGCTGGACCTACGACCCACATGCATGACCCTGGGCCCAGCTGGATCATCTACAGAGGATAGCTTGTAGGTGGCTCCAGCCTGATCAAAGTTAAGCCCATAAGGTTGTGGAGAAAATCACCAAAGACTTTGCCCTATGCTCTCTCCCTGAAGAAGAATGAAAGGCTGTGGGAATGAAAGCTCCCTCCTCCCTGAGGGACATGCCAGGGGCCCTAGAGCTTGCACTCCTTGTGCTCTCCCCTGATTTAGAGAAGGAAGAGGACCCTCCAAAGCAAGAGACCTTATGGCATATCCTTCGAGCTGAACCACCCCGAACTGCAGCATACCAAAGTCTATGGGCCGGTGACCACAGGAGCAAAGAAAACTTTCCTGCTCCCACCATCTGCATTCGGACCACCGGAGTCTCACTCCCCACTGCCTGTGATACATGTGATCATCCCACACTACAGCTTAACCAAAAAAGAAAAAAGTTGCATCGTATTGCCGGAGGTGGCCCTGCAAGGAGGCTGCATGGCCTCGTCCAGCATTCATGGTCCAAGTCCAGGATGATTGCATAGACACTGATAACCCGTTTCTCTCCCTGTCTCAGCAGGTTACACGTGAGGGCAACTTCGCCCTACAGCAGAAGGAAGACCTGCACCTAAAAAACTGCTGTGGACAAGTGAGGAAGATCGAGGGTGAGACTGAGGATGATGGACACCCCAAGCCAACGTCATATTTCCTCATCGTGGAGGACTCCTATACTATCACACGATAAGGAAAACTGTGCAACCACAAGTCTTAGTGGTCCCACAAGGAAAGGTTGACGTTGTAATGCACCTGGCCCACTCTCACTCTCTTGGCAGCCACCTGGGAGTGAAGAACACAATGTAGAAGATCAAGGATCGCTTCCATTGGCCAGTAGCTTGAGGCCAAGGTAAGGAACTTCTGCCAATGGTGTCCTGAGTGGACTGCGCCCAAGAAGCCGGCCCCCGCCCCACTAATTCCTCTGCCCATAATCAGAAGACCATTTAAACGTATCAGGATGGACCTGGTTGGCCCACTTCCAAGGTCTGTGAGGGGCCATGAGTACATGTTGGTAGTAAAGGACTATGCCACACGCTACCCTGAGGCACGTCCACTTCGGAAAGCGACTTCCAAAGCCATTGCCAAGGAGCTAGTGCTACTTTTTTGTCACGTGGGCCTACCAAAGGAGCTCCTTACTGATCAAGATACCCCCTTTATGTCAAAATTAATGGCAGATATTTGCCGGCTGTTGCAGGTGAAGCAGATCCGCACCTCCATTTATCACCCCCAAACCGACGGCCTGGTGGAGAGGTTCAATCAAACGCTCAAGAGGATGCTACGTTGAGTGACCAGTGAAGGTGGTCGTAACTGGGACCAGCTACTCCCGTATGTCCTCTTTGCAATCCGAGAGACTCCCCAGGCCTCTACTGGTTTCACCCCCTTCGAACTACTATTTGGGAGGATGCCTCGTGGTCTGCTGAATATGGCAAAAGAGGCCTGGGAGGAGCAGCCTTCACTGTTCTGTTCTGTAGTGGAGTACGTATGAGATTTGCAGTCCAAAATCGTCCAAGTACTCCCTACAGTGCAAGAGCACATGAAGCAACTGGGAACAGCACGGTTCATATCCACACTGGACCTAAACAAGGGATACTGGCAAGTGACCCTCACAGCTGATGCTGTGAGGAAAAAAAAAAAGAAAATGAAGTACTGAAGCACAGGACCTGGGTTACCGTATCGGCTGTGGACTGCTGACACCGCAAGAGAAAAAAAGTTGAAGCAGTTCGCACTTTCCCACCACTGACGACAAAAAAAACTGGTACGTACTTTTCTGGGGATAGCAGGATACTATCGACGTTTTTTGCCAAACTTCTCCTGTGTGGCAGCACCCCTCTCCAATCTGCTCAGGAAGGGACAGCCGGAGAAAATACAGTGGACCAAAGAAACAGAAAAGGCTTTCCAACAACTTAAAACCCACCTTACCAGCTGCCCCATCCCCCGGAACCCTGAATTTGACTGTCCCTTCCTTGTTCACGCCGATGCATCAGAAACTGGGCTAGGAGCAGTTCTCTCTCAGGACTTTGATGGTGAGGAACACCCAATCCTGTATATGATTAGGAAACTTACCCCAGCAGAACAGAAGTACGCTGCTATTGAGTGAGAGGCCCTTGCCATTAAGTGGGCAATAGACGAACTAAAGTATTACCTGGCAGGACGACACTTTACACTAATTACCGATCGCGCTCCCCTGCAGTGGATGGCAAGGGCTAAGGATAGTAACCCTTGCATCACCCACTGGTTCCTTTGAGGACAACCCAGCATAGGTTCAGCACCATGGTTAGCTCCACCTCATGCACACAAGGGGCGGGGAACCTCAACTCCTTGTGGCCAAAGGCAGCAGAGTACCTACCATCCTGGTGTCAAAAAAGAGACGAGTCCACACCAGACAAGCTACTCACTCCATTGCTCCTCAAGATGCAACTTCTCCTAACCTTTGTGTTGTTGTAAATAAAAGAGCACTTGTTTTCTTAATCTGGTGGTTCCTATGTAACTAGCTAAATCATTAGCCCTAGTAGTTAGCTAGCTATACACTCAGTTACCATGTTTACTAAGTGATATGGCCTGGATCTGCAAAAATTTGATCAGACTATGGCTACGTTCATATTCCAAGCCATATTGCTCAATTCTGATGTTTTTATCAGATCGTATTTGCATGTCATATTCATATTTACAAGTGACTTTTATCTGACTTTAATGTGGACATGTCTCTGAAACAGCGCTAATGGCGCTAATGTGTCTATTTGCACCATTTGGGTTAAAATACCTCACAAGTTTGTGCAAGCATTCAATTATTTCAAACAACGTATGCGATTTTAGCAAAAATACTGTATGCTTGGGACTTTGCTATGGATGACGGCAAGCAGTTAGTTGACTGTACTTGTTGAGGTCCAGAAGAAGGAAAAGAGCCAGACGCCTTACTTGCTACAGTAGCACTGCTATAAAATGGCTGTGATGCTGGTGCTAACTGACATTAGCAAGCGCCCCATGCATGCGCAGAGGCAATAAAGCCCCATAAATTCCCAATATGACCATACTCATCCAAGTAGCATAAATACATAGATATGTATCCAATCTATGATTGCATCTAAAAAAAACAACCCATACATAAATCAGATCTGTGTCACATTATGGTAAAAAAATGGAATTGGGTCTCTTCAGGATGAGTATGTGAATGTTGTCAAAGTTTTATCGCACTAATTCTGATGGCATTTATGTATGGAAAACACAGTAATGACTATACAATGGTTATATAGTAATGTTATACAGTACTGATTAATGCCGATACAGGTTTCAGTCTGTCTGCATTATTGCAACATTTATACACACATACTCTTCTTCTACATTTGCGATGTCTCTCAATTATCTATTGTGGCAAGTCATACTATATATCGCCACACTGACTTCAAAATGTGTATTAATTAATTATTTTATTTAATTTTTAATTTTAATTTTTATTTATATATATAAAAAAAATACTTGTTTGCCTTTGAAGTGGTAAAATGTTGCCGTTCCTCTATAATCCTACAGATGAGGGCCTTCCAAACTATTCACCTACTGGCAGGCAGCATAGCACCATGTGTGGTATGAGTAAATTATTAGCTGTTTATTTAGAATTTTAACAAAATGAAGAAAATAAAATTGCATCTGGATATTTATAAAATCATGCCACTTTTAGAATTGCAATGCAACTTTAATCGGCATTTAGGTATCGTGATAATATCATATTGGGTGGTCCCTGGTGATTCAAATCCCTATTGCATACTGTACAACTCAATCACTATCAGTGAAAGAATCCTTAATCTATAGTATAAGCCAGTGATAGAATGTTTTCACCAGCCACTGTATTTAAAAAAAATGTCCCGACACGCCTAGCTGATTTTGTCACAACAAACAAACAAGATGGTTATTAAATCATCATACACATCCACAACATAGCTACATCATGACAGTCCAGCTTTCATTCCCTAAAAGGAATATACATTATCTGCAGTACAGATGGTGCATGAGACAGCTTTTCCACATTCATATTTATTTCTGAAATTAAGAATACAGCTGGTGTGTCTCTTATTCAAATCCCTGTACACCAGACAGGTGGTCTGCACGCTGCGTCGCCATGGTAACCCTGCTTCCTTAACTGTACATTCATGAAATTGAAAACTCATTTATAAGGCATGTCAATATTTCAGCAGTACTTCAGCCACATTGAAGATTGAGGAGAGTGAGGGCAAAAAGGCGGAAAGCAAGGGGGAGAAAGAATTAAGAGACGGCTGCACAACGATAGTCAATAAATATCTACTTTGTAAACACTGTAGCAAATTTACAATAATGAAGAGTGCATACTCTGATGCTGGTGAAAAAAAAAGAAATGCAGTTAAATAGCTCAATAAATATGTATAAACGCAAGTGCTGCCTTTACCATCATGGCCACAGAGACCGTTATGTCAGATATATTTACATCATCTGCTCTTGTGGTTAAAGCTGAGAGTATCAAAATACAATCACATATGATGTAGAGTATAATTGGTGTATGCAGGGTTCACCCTGTCGAAAACCATGAAGAGAAAACAAAATGGCATTGGCACTCTTTGGGCCTTGTTATTTTTTTTCAGCGGTGCATTAAACAGAATCTAAGTCAGGATCAAAGGGATCGACGACCTCTGGGTTCATGACTCGGCCCATGAAAAGGACGGATCCTACAAGAAAAGACAAAGATTTAACATTGAAAGTATAGTTGTTTAAAAAATGAGATGAAATATCAATCAAAATACAGTGTCTTAAATGGATGTTTTTTTTTTTTTATAGTTCTGCTACAAAGTAGTCTACAGTATAGCCTCCAGGTTATCTCAGTACAAAGTAGATTTCTAACTCTTTAAATAGTTGCTTTATCGAGTTCACATTACATTAGACATAGCTTTTTTGCAAACTAAATATTGAATAGATATAAAACAGCCGTAATCTTTGCAGGCGTTTTCCATTATACCTGTCTTCCTGTTCCGGATGATGAAAAAGAAGGGATGATCAGCCATAACCTGAGGGTATAACACCATGGTCCTTGTCAGGGCAATCATCCCTGTGGAAGAAGGACAAAGCGATCTCATTAACCCATTAAGCTTGGCAAACAGCATGTATTGCATAATGACCAAACAGGTCTGGGTGTGTTTGCACTGATCGAGTATTCTGACCGCAGTCAGTCTTAGCAAAGAAGGCACGAACTGTACCACTCTGTCCCAGTAAAAAAGGTGGGGCCTCTGTGCCAGTCTCTCTTTAAAAGAGGAAGGTATCGGTGTTAGTCTGTCTAAAAAAATAGAGGTGTAGCGTCTATAATCCTCTGTCCCAGAGAAAGACAGAAAGTGTACTGAGTTCTTGTTAAGTTCTAGTTAAAGAAGCCTAGTCTTGTTAAACACATACTGTACTTGAACTAAACGTAGAAGCAAATATGTACAGTACATCATTAGTAAGAAATACTAAACTCTTGTTCCTAAATATTGAACAGTCCTCAATACAGGAACACTGAGTGAACACCAGGGGGTGCTCTTACAATAAACAAATCTTTCAAAGCCTTCACTTCAATCTCATGATGATGATTATGATGAGAATGGTAGGAATAAAAACTGAACGGAGAAAAAAAAAAAAAAGTCATAAACTGTGGGAGGACAGAAAGAGAGAGTCAGAGGATGCGATGTGTTCACCCTGACAGCTAAATGATGTGACTGGATTTTTAGGACTGTGTTCGTGTTGTAAGGATGATATACACCTATCAACACAAAGATGTCACAACGACCTGTCGGTATTGTCTGCACTATTGATGCGCTATCAGTGAAACCACGGCAATCAACAATATATTCAACCCTGGAACACCTTCTAGCTTCTAACTTAATGTGCTTGGGTTGGCATTATGACAAACGTACGATAGAGAAAAGAAAAGGCAAGCGGAGAAATAAAAGGAAGGGAGGACAAAGGAAGACAAATGAAGTGAGAGTGTCTGTTCGCCACCGTCGTGTGTAATTACATTAAAGAATATAATAATGAAAAAAGAGACAGAGGGATGAATGAATGAGGGCACCTGATCCAGCAGCTCCCTCTGCTCCCTCCTCTGTCACCTCCAGATAAGACTTCTGTACGGCTTTCCCGATGAACAGATCCTTCCGTTCTGCAGATAAGAACAGAAGGGAGTGGTGGGAAAGGAAGGAAGACAGAAGGTAGGACAGAATGTAAGAGGTAGTGAGGCATGGAGAGATGTGATGAAATGAGGAAGGCAATTAAGGAATGGCAGGAGGCAGGAGAGAGCACGAGTTGAAGACATAAAAGGGGAATGGGTAGAGGGAATGGGAAAATACAAAGGAGAAAAGGAAGAGATGAGAGAATAGACGAATATTATTAATAGAATATAATAATAATAATAATAATAATATGTTCTTTCATACACACACATGAATGCACACTCTGACACATGCACACACGCACATATGCACACGCACGCACGCACACACACACACACCTTCTGTCTCAGCGGTCATGCCCGACAGGTCTGCTTCTTTGGTGAAGATGTTCTTGATGCCGAGCTGCTGTAATGCGTCTCTCAGATCGATCCTCTGCTCCACTTTAAACCTGCATCATCATCATCATCATCATGGAAATAAATCAGAGGAATATAACTTGGCTTAGTGTTAAGAATGAGCTTGCAGTTCATTATTCTCCTTAACACACAATCTACATACGTGACATGACTGTAATGTGTTGTAGAAATCAGACGGATTCAGAATCGGTTGTTTCATTTAGTGTATCATCAGTGGCTACACAAGGAATTAAAGTGGGGATGCTTGAATAGATCCAACTTCCTATTTAAATCATGAATTTAGTAAACTCTTAACCACTTAACCATGGAAACCAATTCACTCAGTGTGCATTGGAGGGCTTTTAGGTAGCAGTGAGATATGGGACATATTTACATTTACGGCATTTGGCAGACACCCTTACGTACATTTATACCTCATTATACATCTGAGCAGTTGAGTGTTAAGGGCTTTGCTCTTAGGCCTTGTTCACACGGACGTTAAATTTTTGGATAAACGAACGCGCTCTGAACGTCCTAGACGTTTATGTCGCGTTTTGTAGTGGCGCTCAATTGACTTCTATACTGGCGTTCGTTTGGCTCTGTCTAACGCCAGCCTGCAGCCCAAATTGCAGTTTGTGTGTTAACCTGTGGAGGCAGTGTCGGGAACTGGATATGAAGGCCCGCCGCTACTGGGTTCACCCTGTGACTGCACAACGTCGGATTAAAGGAAGTTTTTTTGTGGTTTATGTAGAAATGCGAAAATTTCCGCGCAAGTTTTTCAAAAAATTTTTTTTTTCATTTTATTTTGCTTTTTTTCTGCATTTCCCTATGTATAGCATGTAGGATCATAGCGTAAAATAAACGCGAAGAAAACGCACTAGAAGCGTTTTCCTTGCGTTCGTTGGGATTTGAACGCCAAGAAAAAGCTGCATGCAGCGCTTTTTTGTCGCTGTATAAACGCACAGCCGGACAAACGCACGTTACCAAAGCCCGTGTGAACACTCTCATTGACTCCTATGTGTAGAAAAACCCCGGCGCTTGATCCGCGCTCACCGGACGCTACGAACGCAAGAAAAAACGCTCGATTTTAACGCCCGTGTGAACAAGGCCTAAAATTGGCCAAATTGGTGGTGGTGTTTTATATTTATTTATTTATTTTTTAACCTGGGACCTTCTGATCAGTAGTCCAATGCCTTAACCACTCAGCTACTCATATTTTGGAGTTCATAACTCTCCCTTCATGACCATACTCAAATCTATACTAACATATTACTATCAAATGATTGTAGAAACGTAAAAAAAAAAACAAAAAAAAAAACCTAGCACACTGGGTGGTTCAACGCCCCTCTTGACTTCCCATAACATACTGTATGCACTGGTTGTCGAGAAACCAGCCTAACTAGGGTAAAAATAGCAGATGACTTAAGCTAACCCCCAATTATAATGATCTGTTTATAAAGTGACTTAAAATTGAAAGACTACTTGAGTTCCTGGTGAGCGAACAATTCTGTATAGTCCAGTCTTTACGCTCCCCAGGAAACTGAAGTCTTTTTTCCTGATTAGGCTCACTCACAAGTGGTTTTCTTATGGACACCCATCTGTTTGGTCCCAATCCTGTCGTCACATTGTGCATGTTGAAATGCTTTCAGTTTGAAACACAGCTGTGATTTCTGCTGTCGATTTCTTTCATGCTACAACTACAATACAACCAAGTACGCTGTGATCAATGTCATGCGTATTTTTTTTTTTTCCTTAAGCCTTTTCTGAATTATCCTTCCAGGTGATAATAACATCTTGGACAATTTATAACCCGGTTCCAATAATTCTACTGTTTTCTTTGTTTGGTGCAGGCCAATAATTTAAGCCTGCTGAAATGGCAACTTTTTTTGGCCAAGCACCAGTTCATTCCTGTTCCCATCATTTGCCAGCATTTTTTTTTTTTATTTTTTTTTTAAAGGTTTTTAGGAATTTGGAATATGTTTTTCTAACATAAAAAAATGAAGAAAAAAGAGGGTAAAGCCTGAGCGGTTTTAAATCTCTCCTCCAAAATGCAAGTACACCATTTTAGAGAATATGTGGCTCTTGAAGCTAGCTTTGCAGTCATGCTGAGAAATTAACTGAGCATTAGTCACCCATCAATTCTTCCAGCAGTTTCTGGTGCTAAAAAACAGGGGAAAAAAAAAAAGAATTATGGGGATGCCAACAGCGCTGACAGCGACACCCATGCCATGAGTGTAACCCTTCTTGTTAGCAATGCCAGAAATATGTTTCCAACAGGAAACAAGCTATTACAAAAAAAACAATTTCAGATATTTGACCTTGCTGTGCATTCGACCCTGTTTGGATCAGTATTCAAAATCTAATCAGTTCGTCTGCAGGTTGCAGAGATAATCTGAATAAATCCTATAAACAGCCATCCACCTTTTCCTGAGATGCTGCAATAATGAGAATCTTGGATGAACGACTCGAAACACCATTTATTGCTTTAGGCATGAAAAGACAGGCCACAAGATCACAAGGAGAATTTATAAGGAGTATTATACTGTATTCTTCTTCCAGCATTAAGTTTACAACCTATCGTAACCATATAAACTATCTTAATACTTAAAGTTACATGGATGATGCTTTGAAGTTTCAATAACATCACACCAGGGTAAAGGTGCCGCAGTGAAAAGAAGTTGTTCTGCTTTCACCTGAAATCCCCCCTCCCCCCACTTGCATTTCACCATTATAAACATCCTTGGTTAATATCAGTCATAGATCGATAATACAGGTTAATAGTAAGCTGCTCTATTAACCTAATTCTATGTAAAGTGGCATCAAGGCAATCAGAATGCAGCATCTTTAAAAAAAACTGCACCCAGCATTTTCTTTTTTATTGTATTGTGATTACAGTGGATATGTCTTGTTGTTATGGTGACAGTGTGCTGTGGCGTGAGTCAGTTATTTTTTCATATCAGCAGTAAATGTGCTTCAGGCGGTGCTTTTTTTTCATCAAAAATGGTACCGTCTCTATTAGTATTTTTTTTTCTCATGCAGTGTGGGAGATTATTGCCTGTCAGACGTTGGCATCCTATCATGTGTCAATCATTGAGACTTCTTCCCAATATGCAGTCATGCTTTTCCGAAAACCTGAAGACCAAGAACTTGTTTTGAACGCCCTGTAGCCGTTATCTTGAATCTTTAATTATATTTATATTGTGTTTTAATCTCCCCGTCATTAATCAACTCATCTTCCCATTCCATTTCCAAGGTACCTCACCTGGGCAGGTAAATTTCCACTTTCTGCTTCTTCACATTACTGGCCCAGTCCTCAATCAGGGAGGCCTTGATGATTGGTTCCAACGAGGCCAGTGGAACTTCCTGTCTTGGCAAAGCGATCATCATGCTCATGTCTTCACCTTCATATGGCATCTCCAGCACCTGATACACTCCTCCTGCCTCTGAGCTTCCATCACTGAACTCACCTACACAAAATGAGAAAGGGAATTGTAAAACAAAATAATAATAAAATGTACTCAGTGCAACTTTTAACATCCAAGTGAAAGTTATAACACTAATATGTCAGACAAACATAGAAAAATGACTTGTAAACTCAATCAGGTGAAGCTAATCACCTTCTCAATGGCACACAAAGCCATTTGACATTCAACCGAGATTAGCTGTGGTCACTCTGATTAGCTCAGGATGGAAAGCTGGAGTATTTTAGTCCCTGGTAGTGCAACTGAAGCAAATAATCAACCAAGGGTGGCTATGCACTGTCAAAAGATCTCTGGGATAAAGTTGTGCACAAGCACTAGTCAGGAGATGAATACAAAAAAACTTTTTTGCTACCTAGAAGCACAGTGAAGTCTATTATTAAGAAGTGGAAGGTATATGGTTCTTCACCAGAGATTCTCCCTGGATCAGGACGTTCCTTCAAACTAAATGAAAGAGCCAGGAGGAAACTTGTCAAAGAGGCTACCAAGAGGCCTACAGCAACTCTGAAGCAGGAATTTATGACAAACGAGTGCATGAGAAAAGATTATAATTACATGGAAAAAGGTGTGATGGTCAAATGAGACTAAAATGTAATTATTTCCAGAACACCAAACGATTTGTCTGGTGGAAATCCAATACAGCTCACCATCCAAATAACACCATTCCTTCAGTAACACATGGAGGTGGTAATATCCTTTTAAGAGATGTTTCTCTGCAGCAGGCACTGGAGCACTTGTCAGGATAGAAGGAAAATGGATTGGGGAAAAATACCATCAAATTCTAAAGGAAAATCTGTTGCCCTCTGCCAGTTGTCCATGGGACGAAGGTTCATAACAATGAACCCAAAGCTCCAACATAACAATCACCCAAAGCTCACAGCAAAACTGACCACACAGTGGTTGAAGGAGCAAAAGGGGAATGTATTGCATGGACTTTTCCGAGCCCAGACTTAAACCTCATTGAAAATATGTGGAATGACTTGAAAAATGTAGTCCATCATCAAATTGAACTCAACTTGAGTTCTGCGAAGAATAATAAGCAAATATTGCAAAGTCTATATGTGTGAAGCTTTTGAGTGTGTCATTGAGATGGTGATTACTGTAGCTTCACCTGATTGAGTTTACAAGTCATGTTTAGGAAGGGGTGATCCTTTTCCATATTAGTGATTCTGTTTTTTCTTTCTTTCTTTCTGACATGTTGGTGTTCTATCTTTCACTTGGACGTTAAAAGTTGAACTGAGCGAATATGGCTGGATAAAACAAAAATTGTGCCTGTCTTCATTTCAGGCTGCAAAGTAACAAAATGCGATTATTTTAGGGGCGGGGGGGATTCTGTTTTATACGCCCTGTATACAGAGTTCCTCTTCTGTATCTCCTTCTTTTATAGCTGCCTTAATTGAAAACTATTTGCACAGACGAGTAAATAATGAATTTTTGTGTAATTATTAGTTTAATATATAATATTCTTTTTTATTGTTGTAAAAGTCAAGAAAAAAGTAAAGCTCAATACAAGTCTAAACAACTATTCATGCTTGTTGGCTTCGGTATATATATTCTTAAATGGTAACATGAACAATGATTAAAAACTTGGATACATTTTTTATTAGATGTACTTTGGAGACATGCCTTTTTTTTATCACTGTGCACACTTCTTTTATTAAAGCATTACTTATTCTCTAGTAATAAGTTACACAGGGAATTGTATGGCAGACGCTTTACATAAATGAATTTTAATGAGATGATTAACTGTTGAAATGTAAAGTGTTTCCATGAGGAAGCCTTTGTTTAGCATTCTTGGAAGGAATCTGCTGTGCCAGCACTTTGTAACCATCAGAGCTGTATAACCTGAGGGTGCTTCATGAATTTTTATAAAGTCTTCAAGACAGAAGCCTTTGCAGTTTTTCCAGTAAACTTCATTTTTTGTCATATCAACTTAAAAATTTGAGAAAATAAAACAGAAGCCTGCAAGTAATTAACTGGCTTTAGTACGTGCTAACAGGAAGTAACTTTTTTTAAAACATTCAAGCAAAGTATGATATTCCTAATTCCATTTAAACATTTTTAGCATTGACGCAAGAAGAATAAATTGCTTTTTTCTCCTTTTAAATCCTTTCGTAGTGGTTGATTATTTTCCTATAACAGCACAGCACACCAAGGGCAAAAGTGTCATTTGAGAAAATACCAGTTCAAAAAGATGTTACTGGTTTACAACTTATAAAATGAAAAATTACTGTATAGTGCATTCCGACCTGCTTGTATTCCTCACCGTAATAAAAGTCACCCTGTTGGTACATCATCAGCGTTTGCACCTCACTGCCGTCGTCTTTACTAAAGGAAAATGTTCTAGTGTTTTCGGGGCGAAACTGATTTTTCCAGCTGCCTCGGAAGTACAGGGCGTTAATCAGTGTTATTCTTGTCAAGCTGCTGAAATCCTCTGCTGAAACCAGGTCATTAATCTTACCTGCACAGGACAAAAAAAACCCCCCAAAAAAATCATTGTTTAGTATTGTTCTGTTTTAATCATAAATCCTCTCTGAATATGAAACATATGGCTCGTTTACTTTAAACGATCTAAAGTGAAATAAACTGAGTGGCTGTACTGTATACTTACTCGCAGTGTGGTTCTGGACCCAGGCATTGATGTGTTGAGCTACAGAAGCTGACTCGTTAAAGTCCACTGTCTCAGCTTCAGCATGGAAATAATGCTTAATGAACTTTAGGAACTCAGGACTGAAGTGAACGCCGGTCTGGAGGAAGAGCGAGTTCGCCAGACGCACCACATACTGGGTCTCGTCTCCGATCAGAGCCTGGGTTAGGTTCTTGAGGACTGCAAACTCCTCGTCTGTGAGAGTGCACAAACACACACACCACACTCTACTGTATCAGTATCGCATCTCAGATTCTGAACGTTTTGTGTAGTTATCCATGAAATCGGGTTCCAGTAATTATGTTACTAAATAAATAAATAAATGATGATAAGGCTCAGCTTCTTCACCTTCTCTGTAGTTTGTATAACCCACAGCCTGTCTGATCTGCTGCAGTGACGACCCTCGAGCACCGAGCTCCACCATGCCAAGGGCCAGTGCCACGCTCAGCGGAGAGAAGATGATATTGTCATCGGTCCCTGCCATCTGGAGTTGATGGTACAGTCGGACCCAGAACTCAGCACTTGCATCCTCTGGAACTTCAGTCGCCCGGCAACAGCCAACCCGTAGCAACAGCAGGGGCACAAAGAGTCCGAAAGCCAACATGACGGACGACAGAGGACTAGAGCTGAAGGTTGAAGGGGGAGCGGTACAAACAAACAACGGAAGACAAGTGATTGTTATAGGACAGCTAGTTTTTTGGAAAAAAAAAAAAAAAAAGCAAAAAAGCCCAGTGATTAGGCTAGGCTTTGGAGAGCACTTCACTACATCCTGCTGTTCCATAACCATCTCTTGAATTAACACTCTGAAAACATCATCAGGAAACAGTGTTTATACCATATGCTCAAACCAGATTCTTTAAAATTGCTGTCAATTTGTCGGCAGTTATATGACCATACAAGGTAAAGCACTAGACCTAATGATTTTCATGAGCAGTGTTGGTGTAACAAGTTGGGTGTAAAGAGGATTTTACTTGAATTACTTTTTTAAAGTAACGACTAATCTAACGCGTTAGGTCCGCCATTAAAGTACTCAATTATTTAGTTAATTTTCGAAAATATAATCCGTTATTCAGACAATTTATGTAATCCATGAGCCAGACAGCAGTGATTCCGTTATTGTGTGTGTGTGAAAGTCGTCCTACAAGCCCCGCCCCCCCTCTGTTATTCCTGCTGTTATACCCCTATCTCACCGATGCGGTTTGACTCGCGGTGAGAAGCGGTGTTAGGCATGTTTGTTGGGTTTCCTCCAGGTATTCTGGTTTACTCCCACAGTCCAAAGTCAGGCAGAGTAGTGTGTGTGTGTGTGTGTGCCCTGTGATTGTTTGTACCCCTGCCTCATGCCCCAAGTCCCCTAGGACAGGCTCCGGGTGTCCTGCGGCCCTGTATAGGATAAGCGTTATAGAAAACGAGTGAGTGAGTGAGTGAGTGAGTTAATCCAGGCGTTTTCTGCTGATTGCATGTTTCACAAAAACAAATTTGCATTTCTCTTCCAGGGGAAAATATAAAATGAAGCAGGAGAATGCTCTCAACCTTACACTTGACAAGTTAGACTCAGAATAAATTACTGTTGTTGTTGTTTTTGCTCTGCCTAATGGAGAGTGAAACAGGGTTTGCTATACGTACAGATGAAAAATCTTTCCCTTGTGCAGGTCAGGTTCATTTTTAATATTTTTTTATGTCATGCCATATACCAGTCATACCTGGAGGGGGTAAAAAAAAAAAAAAAAAAGTTGAATCTGAAAGGCTCTCGTTCCCAGCCGGGGGAAACGCAGGTCCTAAATCTGTTGTCTTTTTATGTTCCCTTATTCCAACGCCAGCACAGCCTAAAGCTGTAACTTTTCACAACACATTTGATGTCCTTTAAGAAATAAAGGCAAATAAAAATGTTTGCAATATTTCAATCTGACGCTGAGATTAAAACGAATAAGGTTATTAGCTTTGCGTCTTCTGTACAGAATACACGAATCATGTGCCTTATTAAATCAGCTTATTCTCTATAAACCTAAATGCTTGAAGTGATTCATGGTCATGGTCTTGTACATGTTTGTCTCCATCTAGTGACTAAACACATGACCTCTCCAGAATCATTTCCAGGATTGTCCGCCACAGCGGACAATCCGGTCCACACACAAGCTTGGTAACTTATAATGTAACTTATAATTAAATAATGATTTAATTTATTAAGTGAAAAAAACAGTCCGAACATACCTTCCCCTATGTGAAAAAGTATTTATCCCCCCCTTGCTAAATCATGAATAAACTGTGATTAACCACATTTCTTGGAAAGCTGTGTTAAATTTTACTTGCCACACCCAGGCCTGATTACTGCCAGACCTGTTGACCCAAGAAATCACTTAAATTAAACCTGTCTGACAAAGTCAAGCACGATAATAAACGATAAATCTTAGATCAGTGGTGAACCTTCTTAGGATCACAAGCTCAAGCGCACTTGGTTTATGCAGCAGGCTAATGATCCGAAACACACCAGCAAGTCCACCTCTGTATGAGTTAAAAAAAACGAAAACAACCTAAATTAAGGTTTTGGAGTGGCCTAGTCAAAGTCTGGACCTAAATCCAATTAAGATTCTTAAACACGGCGTTCATGCTCGAAAAACCTCAGATTTTGGCTGATTTTAAAAAATTCAGCATACAAGAATGGCCCAAAATTCCTCCTCAGCGATGTGAAAGCCTCATTCCCAATTTTACTGAAACGCTTGACTGCAGTTGTTTTTGCCAAGTGTGGCAAACACACAGTTATTAGGTTTAGAGGGAATAAGGGCCAGCGGAGTTAAAATCAGGAAGGGGCAAATACTTTTTCACAGCACTGTAAGTTTGAGTTAAATATGCTGTTTGTTCGGATGTTTTAATCACTTGGTAAAAAAATAGAAAAACATAGAAGTTAAAACTCTGGCTTTTCTTTAAATCAATTTTAACAAAGAACAGTAAACTTTTTTTCACTTCATTTTCTTGTTTTCCAGCAGGGGGCGCACTGTGCCTTGTTTCTTGGCTCCATGAGAAGCGCAAATTAGGCCAGGACGCGGCCCAAGTAGAGAAATGTACTGCGCATGCGTTACATCTTACAGCGAAATTTAATCATCCACGCATGTGCAAACAACTTGACACATTAGCGCACGAAATGTTTAGCGTTAAATCGCCTCGAGTGTAAAAGGCATAGTGTTATACATTTATATGTACTGAATTATAGTGTAGTATTGTTACTATTTTATAATATATGAAAATTTTCTTTTAATTATCTTATGTTTCAAAAATAAAGAATAGCCAATATATATAT
>JAOVVB010000033.1:7579540-7599427 GCA_028570985.1 Heterobranchus longifilis | reverse complement strand
CCCCCCCCGCCCCCCCCCCTTTTCTTTCGGTCAGTTTGCAGACGTGGTTTGGGCTTGAACTGAGCGCGCTCAGGAGTGAATGAACCCCCGCCCATCCTCACATTGCCACGACAACGATGACAATGGAAGAGATTAAGAACGAAGCAGAGACGGCCCCAATGGTTTCCATGTCACTCTACGCCGTGATGTATCCTGTGTTCAACGAGGTACAAAGGGAGCTCTGGGAGATATGGGAGAGATATTAATTTATGCACTAAGTGGCCGTTTTATTAGGCAAGCCTGTTTTGTTTGGTATGGATTACATTTAGGGAATATAGATCATCGTTAATTTATTTCATTTTATTTTTTTCCCCCATGCATTTTCTGATATTTGATTTGTTGCCCACATTTTTCTGTTAAGTGGATTATTCCCAGCACAGCAGTGACGCTAACATGACATGTCTAGCTGCAAATTGACTCGCAGTGTGACGGCAAAAGCAAAATCTTATGCAAATGAGAGCAGCTGCCACTTGGGTTTAGCCACTCAGGCGTTTAACCCAATCTATAAAATCGCCATAGAAACACAGACTGTCTGAGAGAAAAGAAAGTGGGCATGTAGCGCAAAGTATTTTAATAATCTTTATTTATTTATTTTTTAATGATAAAATCTTCACCCAGGTAATATTAGCAAGTGTAAGTAATTATATACCTGCACAATAGCCAGTAAGTTTATGTTCAAAGTAGGTGTATTGAATAGAGTGTGTTTACATGCTTTCTGATTGACGTAAATACATATTTTTATACACACTAATGTACACAGGCTGGCCAGATCATATTATCTGTGGAGCCTTCATTATGTCTTTACAACAAAGCTGAAAGCACACAGTTCGCTGGAATGTCTTTTGTACGCTGTAGCGGTAAGATTTTTTTATTTATTTATTTTTTTTATACATGAAGCTGAGACGCCCAAACCAGTTCCAGCATGACCGTGCCCCTTTACACAAAGCGAGCTCCATTAAGACGCACTTTACCAAGGATGCTGTAGAGCCCGGATGACCTCCACGGAGCCCTGAACTCAGCCCCATTCAACTGAAGCGCTAAATACGCACCAGGCCAGCCCACCTGGCATCACTGCACGACCTCGCTAATGCTTCCACGGCTGAATGCTCACAAATGCCCACAGCAACGCTCCGAAAATGAACGGAAAGCCTCCTTAAAGGAGCGGAGGTTGCCGTAAGAGCAAAGCGGGAGCCAGCTCCATATTTAGCGCCCACGGTTTTGGACTGTACGACAAGCACGTATGGGTGTGATTGTCAGGGGTCATATGTTCATTCTTGCATGCCAACTCGCTTGGTCATTTACATACACGCTCACTTTTGTGCATACACAATTACACCGGCTCATAATTTATACAGCTCATTACAAGCCTCGCTCTTTTCTCGCAACCCTGCAGGTCATCCTTCCAACCTTTTCCCTTCATTATTCTTTTAATCTCACCCTCCCTTTTTTCAGTCCTGGTAAGCCAAGGCCGTTTGGCGCTAATCTTCTTCAACTCATGACTGATTATGCTCAAGTCACCTTGACAACGGCAGAAAAGAGGAGGAATGATAAATTCCCTCAGATGAAGTGGAGAAATGTCAATATTTTAACAAGCCCAGATGAAGGAGCTGACTGTTACTAGATACATTTTAATGAGCGTAAACCTTTACAGAGACGTTGGCAGGAGCGGGATTGTTCTCAAATTATTCCACACATCACGGAAGACCCAGCGGCTGTGTTTGCGTAAAAAAATTCCCGACAGATCTTTTGGCTCGAGACCGTTTGTGTTTAGGATTTTAGGCAGCATGTAAATATATCTTATACTCTTCACAGTACAACCAGGAATATGTTTACAGAGTATTTGCGTTTGCTTTCGCAGTTGGAGAGAGTGAATCTGTCCGCAGCACAAACCCTAAGAGCTGCTTTCATAAAGGTAAGAAAAGCACACTCGGATACAGTTATGATCCTCGACTCTAGTTTTACATATTCTACATTCATTATTTTTTTTCCTGTGCTTAAAAAGTGTTCCATGGAAACCGTTCTGTCCATCTGTTCTGATCAAAATAAAATCTTAGGCGGAGAAGGAGAACCCGGGTCTCACACAGGAGATCATCGTGAAGATCTTGGAGAAGAAAAACGTCGAGATCAACTTCTCCGAGTCTTTGTTACGCATGGCTGCAGACGACGTCAAAGGTGTGTTTTTAGTCTGCGCGTGTTCCCTGTCTGCTTGTAGTTTGCTCTCGCTCCCCTAGGTGGAGCTGTTTCTCTAGAAATGGCATGCGCTCTATAAACGCCATGTTTTATGGTAATATATTTCCCCTCGTCATAATTTAATTTCCTGCTCTCCGCGACACATTTCTGTCACATCTTCAGATTTATGCCAATAATGAATTCAAAGGCACACTTGTGTTTGAATGTGAAATTTCCCTCCATCCTTAAGCCAGGCCTGTTTTCATACCTTAATCCCATTTTTGTAATCCTTTTCTACACTTTTGCGTGCGTGTGTTCTAGCATTGATTGTTTATTCAAATGTGGGAGCCTCCATTGCTAAAGCTGTCGTGTATACTTTACGCTTTATGTGGTATTATATTCTCTCCGCCAAATTGAGTCTGGACAGTCTGTGCTGAAACTGTTTCTCCCTAAATGAGCTCGTTTTCTCCAGCCGTGATTTTTTTTTTTTTTTAATTGCACCAATCATTGTATTCGTAAAGCTACAGGGACGATGCGGCTCGGGAGTGCGAATAAACATGCTTATAAGGGAAATGGAAAATAATAAAGCAGCCATAACAATAGCTGAACCTCTTGAGAGTGAATTTACTCTCCTGTGCACATTTTGAAGAAAGGAGACACGCGCACACATACGCGCACACATACACACACACAGAGGATTGCTCTCTGCTCTGTATACATTCTCCACAGCGCTAGTAATCCAGCAATATTGGAGACTCATTTTCCCTGGCTTGTGTTTTCTCACCTAGCCGTCAAAGGGTCCAGACTTAGTCCTCAGTCTAATACCTTTCATATTAGTTTTACTGTACAGAATATTACGAACTGTAATATGACTTAATATAAAGAACGGGCGAAGGCGAGCCACGAATTTTAACAGACCTGATTCATAGTCTTTATTATGCTTGATTTACATGCAAATAATTTCAGCAATCTGAATGAATTTGTCCTGCCTACAGAATTCTGATGAACCCTTTATACGTGTCCTAAACCAGACACTCCGTAGACAATGTTCATTTTCTATGCACGTTAAAGCTGAGGCAAAGTCGTGTGCGTGTACGAAGCAGGGTTTAGGGTCAATATTACCATAACAACGAGGAGCATGTGAGTCTAGGCAGCTTTTTTTCATCAGGCTGCTTTTTAAAAATTTAAATAATTTCCTTAACGGCAAAACCTTATGCAGGTATGAATTTTTTTTTTTTTTCTTCTCCCCCAAGTGTACAATGATAACAAGACAACTTTAACCTTGCTATGAAACTGCAAATAGTAGCAACTTTTTAAGTATATTAATTGTTGGAAACAATCCTTGACAAAGCAATGAAACAACTTGACCATTTCGAAGAATTAAGCAGCATTTGTGCTGGAATTGCCTAATGTTTACAATGTATACACCAAATTAAAGTTTTTTCCATAGAAGAGAGACAGGATGTAGAATACAGGAAACCAATACTGTAAAAGTCATGCATGGGCAGCACTGGTTTATTTTCAGTTCCACCTGTCTGCGCATTAAGTACCTACCAGTTTTAATCAGAAATCATGATGGATGTCTGACACCCACCAGTCTGTGAAAAAATAAGGTGAAAATTATAGATTTTTTTTCTTTTTTTTTTCTCTTGAGTGAGACTGATTTGTGCCTTTCTAGAACAGAGCAGCCTAATTTTTCACGGCCTCTAAAAAGGGCTGTCAGAAATAGTTTTTGAGTTTAGTGCAAAGTTATGATGTTATGTCAGGTGTTATTAAAGTGATTGATGGGTGTGTTTTGTGTCCTCAGAGTACATGATTGACAGGCCGGAGCGAGAGTTTCAGGAGCTGAACGAGAGGGCTCGAGCGCTGAAACAGATCCTCAGCAAAATTCCGGACGAGATTAACGACAGAGTGCGCTTCCTGCAGACTATTAAGTACGCACACACACATAATATGACGGCTATGTTTTCACAGTCGTCTTTTTCAATATTGAGTCACATCTTTTGATTTGATGAAATAGTCAATAAATCTGTCAGAACTTTTGTTCCTCATATGGGTGTTTATTGAGTTCCAGGCTTCCATTTCAGTTTGAAAAGAGGTTGGCTGTCTGTCAGTTTTATTAGGTTTACAGTATTTTTCGGTTGCATCATAGCGGTAGCAGGTGGTTTAGCTATTCTGGCAATTCTGGCTCAGTAAAACCAGATGTATCATGGTGTAATATGATGTCTCTTTAACCTCACAAATTCATCACCAAATGTTTTGCCATTATCTGAGTCTTGATTGAACAATTATTCCAAATTTCCTATAACCACGTTATCTCTAACAATTAACAAATAAAAACACCAACGCATGTAGACATTTAATAAGAATGATTATTACTACGAAGTATTATGACTATTTTCTTTCTATTATGTTTTCTTCAGATGATAAGAATAACAATTGCCAGATTCATTTCATATCAAATTAGCTGTGAGGTTTATGACCAGTATGTTATGTACCAAGAAAAATATATCAAATAGTAATATGCACATACATCCTCATTGCAATTGGTGCATCATGTTGTAAGCCCCATGTCTTTAGAATTCTGGCTGAGAAAAATACACATTGCTTTGTTGGAGAAAATATGTCTCTGATTCCAGACTTACAAACATAATAATATAGCAATGTTTAATTTTGTTTATCTAGACACAGCCAATATGATTATGCAAATTCTTTCTGGGATGGCTATAGGTTTTGTAATGTTATGTTAGCACCGGGCTGATAACAGTGTTGTTCCCTCTTGGGCAGACAGAGTACTGCAGTAACACACATACTGCATACGGACAGAATAGAATATTCTATTGAGAATACAATGCATTTGACCATGAATAAAAAGTAAAGTCAATAAAATATTAACATATCTGTAGGGTTATAAAACACGCAGTCATGTGCACGTCCTGGGGCAAACACAAAACTGAGCAGTGTTTGCTAAAAGGTGTGACTGGAATATAATCTATTTTATACAGCTTCACTAACCCTATTTTTTATTTAAAAAATGTTGTCACACACAGAGACATAGCAAGTGCCATTAAGGAGCTGCTGGATACAGTCAACAACGTCTTCAAGAAATACCAGTATCAGAACCGAAGGGTGAGTTTATGGATATTTATACTATTTATTGAATAAGACCCCAAGGTCCTTCCCACAAAGGCATTGCAGATCATTCAAAGTCCGAACCTAATTATTTCACGTGAATACAACTAGAGCCACATTTTTACAGCCTGCCATAATCTGTGGAAGGCCGTTAAAACTGAATAGAACATTTTATTTATTTATTTATTTATTTTCTGAAAGCTGTGTTCTTTTATGTGCAAAAAAATGAAAGGAAAAGCTATTCTGTATGTGTTGCGTATTGCTTTAAATTGTTTCATACTTTTTTCATAACATTCATTGCTGAATTTAAAAAAAAAAAGCAAATTAAAAAAAAAAAATGTTTTTCCTCCGCTCTAGTTCTTATCCTGTTTTGTCCCCAAGTGTAATTCAGTTTATGTGGTATGGGGTTGGTTATTAAGAAAAGTTTTTGTATTCTTCGCAGGCGCTGGAGCACCAGAAGAAAGAGTTTGTGAAATACTCTAAAAGCTTCAGCGACACTCTGAAAACGTACTTCAAAGATGGAAAGTAAGCACTTTTATTTTGTTGAAATATAAATTCCGTTATTTTCTAGCCAAAGCAGAATCGGCACAGAATTAATAGCTGATTAATTCGGTGCTTAGTATGAGAGTGCTTTAATAGTTAATGCTGACTAGAGGGTCAGTGTGAGATTTTTTTAGTGGTCATATAATAGAGGATACAGCATAATTTTAATTGATTAATGTATTTTTTTATTTTGTGAATAATATTGTTGAAAAAAACATTTGAGGGAAATTAAAAGCTTGACTTGCTTCGGATGATGAATGACCCTACCAGTCTGTCTGACCTACAAGCCAGTTGGAGGCTAAGCATTAGATTGCAACTTATTTGCATTACATAATGAATATAGAATAAACCGTCAGGATGAAATGTCCTAAAATAGTTCAAATCATGCAGCCAGTACTGTTCTTATCATCCATAACATCACAATAAAAGCACAGGCTTATTTACGCCATCAAACCCACAAGCGCTGCTATGCAACCTCATAAAAAGCAAACAAGCAGCAGAGAACAATACCAAGACATTATGGTAGACAGGCGAAATAACAGGCTGCTAAATGAGAGGGGTCTGAAATTTAAATAATGGGTAGATAAGGGTATTGAAATAAGACTTGTCTTTTAGGGTTCTTTAAAAGTCAGATTGTTCTCCATTGAACCACGGCAAATGCTTGTTTTAGAAGAATGCATACACTAAAATGAGTAATATAAATTCGCCATTCATTACGAACTCATCGTCGGTTGTTTATTAGGAACACCTGTACACCTGCTCGTTCCTGCAGACATCTAATCTTGTGGCAGCTGCACTATGCATAAAATCATGCAGATACAGATTTCATTTTCACATTATAATGGGAAAGAAATGTGATCTCGGTGTCTTAGACTGTGACAAAATGATTGGCGCCAGATGGGCTGATTAGAGCATTTCAAAAACGTCCGCCGGGACAGAACAGCAATCTGAGGATACACTGGGCGCAGGCTCGCAGAAGGTGGAGATCGTGTCTCCGTTCTCAAGGATTAACTTGTTGTGTATTGGCCATGCTTTTCTGCTCGGTGCAGTTGTAAAGAGTGGTGATTTTTATTTGCCCTAGCCTTCTTGTCAGCTGGAACCAGGCTGGCTATTCTCCTGTGATTGCTCTCTCCTGAGCAAGGCTTTTTGGTCTGCAGGGCTGTTACTTACTAGGGCTTTTTTCTTCCACATCAAACTCTTGAGATTCCCAGGAGGTCAATAGGCTCTCAAATACTCAAACCAGCCTGTCTGACAGCAACAACCCAGCCACAGTCAGAGGCAATAAGTGCACTTTGAAATTTTTTTTTTCCTCATTCTGATGTTTGATGTGAACATTAACTGAAGCTCGTGGTCTCTTTCTGTCTATCTGCATCCTGTCCTGATTTTATGCATTGCACGGCTGCCACATGATTCACCGACTGAATAAGCGCATGGCTACGCAGGTGTACAAGTGTTCATAATAATTCAATGAGTGTAAATATACACAGTAAGGACTTGGATAGCTGATGATGATGATGCCTATCTTGACACCATCCTTTCAAACCATTTGACCTCTGTCTTGATTTTTCCTCTTCACACTGTAAAAATAAACAGTTGTCTATGGACAGAATGTACACCCGTTTTCTAACAGTGCAAACAGATTGTTCAGAAATCATTCATAAATTACCACGTGCGTTCACTACATAGCTTACTTGCCTTTAGTGACAACCACAAAATTCCAAAATTATAAATGACAAAATGGGTAAAGAGTGGAGTGCACTCAATCTTCTAGTAGGGCAGATCAGACAATGCAGCATGTCAGCTATTATATACACACACACTAACTCTTGCTCATTTTAAGGGATAGAATAAATGTGTTCGGATCCAGCTTGATAAACGAGCCCCAATATTTCCATCCACTGGGATGGGGATAAACTGAAAAGTCTAAAACTGATATGAATCATATGATGGCTTATAGAGTCACCAGATCTCAACCCAGTGTACATGCTTATATCCGGTTGAGTATGTGTGTAAAACCCGAGCATGTCTGAGCATGTTCACAGCTGATAACATGCCTTTGGAAGATTTTAGCTTAAAAAAAAAAGGTTGAATTTCTCTGGGTTAAAAAAATAAATAAAAATAACAGAAACGAAAGGCACAGACCTAAAAGCTAGCAATGGCATTTATTACTTTAGATTGTACACTGTGGCTTGGGGAAAATATTTGCTTAGCAGAAATAATAAAACAAAAATCACCTTGGATCTTTTTAAATCAGAAACAGGGCCATAATACTTCTTTCTGTTTTCATTCCCTCTCTCACTGTCTGTCTCCCAGGGCAATAAACGTGTTTATCAGTGCCAACCGACTCATCCACCAAACCAACCTGATCCTCCAGACCTTCAAGACCGTTGCATAGGAGATTGATTCTGCCTTCATTTATTATTTTTTTTAAAAAGCTACGATATAACCTTCAAATGAACATGGAAAAATGTTGGGGACTGTATAATTTATTAATCTCATGGGCCAATTACTTTTGGGATATTCACTCCTTTCTTCTTGTCTGATTTCTAATTTCCTTTAATAGCTGGGGTAAAAGCCAAGAATTTTTCATACCATTTTTTCCTCTTTCTTTTTCTCCCACCATCCTTCATCTAAGTCTCTCTCTCTCCTTTTTTTTTTTTTTTTTTTTTAAACGGAAATGGTTCCAGACATTAGTGAAAAAGGACCTGATTTTGAAGTTCTCTCTCTAAATGCTGGACTTTTTCTGTCCTGTTTAATACTCTAGGAGAAGGAGAACAGGCAGACGGGAGATTGTATATTTAATAAATATTTGGTAGCAGAGATATTCAAATAAATAGACTGCATCTTGTCTACTATTCCTTGATCTCATATTTATTTATTTTTTTATTTATTGTATTTATTATAATTTGGATTTTATGACCTTTTATAGACTTCTAGCATTGCTGCAAAAATGTATTCATTCATTTATTGTTAGTAACAGCTTTATCCTGCATTGGGATATGAAGCCCATCTCTGGAACATATTCACAACAGTGAGTTGTACTATTTATAGGCCGATAGCACATTTATAATTACTGCTATAGTAAACTTTCATCACTTCTACGCACATACTGCTTAGGTAATCGGCACTTTTCTGTGTTTGGGACGGGTTCTATCTTGCAAACGCATTCAAAACAATTCAAATGGTTTTTGTTTGCGTAGCACAGACTTCCTGCTTGCAACAGCAGTTCTCAGATAGGGAGTACATTATCCACTGAGCTAGGAGTAAGTGTTGAGCTTACACTGTTTATGCGAAGTGCAAATATTTGGTGTGTTTCAATATTTATCTCTCCATTTTTCTAGAATCATCCCATTCTACTGTCGGAGCCTAGGGTGGTGTTTGTAAATAGAATTTATAATGTGTTAAAAAAACATGAATGCATCAAGCCCAATAAATGCCTCACAATCATGCTGATGTCGCTCAGGCAGAATTTGAGTTTGACGCCCCTCCTCTATACATTTAGGATAACGTGTCATTTTTGGTAGCATCTTTCTAGGCCAACATAATTAGCAACACAGACAAGAATTCACAGGATATTGCACTTGACTTGTGCTGTAGTGAACTTTTAGACCAACCCTGTAACAGCCAGTCGACAACATTCAGTAATTCTGCGCACTGTCTAATAGCTTGTTTATAGTGGGTTTTAGATGTGCTTTGGTTCAGTTTTCTTTGGGACAGTGTGTGTGTGTGTGTGTGTGTTCCTGTGGGTGAGAGAACCACAGTAAAGTCACTATCATTACATTCCAGCTCAATCCATCTCAAAAGCCAAACAGAAGCCTTGAAAACTTACTCAAAGGATTTGAGCATTAGAAAAGGGAAGACACATTTTTCTTTGCAAGGGAGCAAGGTCAACATCGTGCAAACACATTTCTTATGTACGGACATAATCCGCTCCATAATGGATAACACACAGTAGGTATTGCAGTATACGCAGCGCACATCGATCGGCCGTAACATTAAAACCACTGACAGGTGAAGTGAATAATACTGATTATCTCGTTACAACGGCACCTGTCAAATGGTGGGATATGTTAAGCAGCTGGTGAACAGTCAGTTCTTTTAAATTGATGTGTTAAAAGCAGGAAAATGGATTTAAGTATAGGGTAGAGACTGGAGGATCGCTTCTGATGGTGTCTGCTTAGAAAATGTACAGGTAATTGATCTAGATTTGAGGAACAAATCAGTGTAATTATTTCAGTCTGGACTGGGAGAAGCTTGAGGTTCTATTGTTCTCACAGTAGGCAACGAATGATCTTTTTCCTTGACAGCATTGATGACGATTTAAGTAAAAATAGGGAATTGTTTGGTTTTGGTGTTTTTGGCAGAAGCAGCCTTCCTGTGGTTTTAAAAGGTCTCTCCTTCCATGGGATTTGGAAATCTACCAGTTTAGTTTGACATCATTTTTGTCTGAGTCGTCTGTTATACAATGCACATGTGATTATTATACCAGCTGCAACTGGATAGAGCAAAAGAGCATAGAGCAAAATACTGAATTTAAGCATTCATTCATTTGATCTAGTTCGAAATCATTTACAATATATTTCATTCTTTTAATGTAAAATGTCAAAGTGCATACTATGGATGTAATTCGATTCTATCATCTGTATTTGTATCAATACCTCTTTAGTGCTCAGGATATTTGCATAACCCTGGCAAACCATGTCTTTATGGACTTCACTTTGTGCACAGGGGCATTGTCTTGCTGGAACAGGTTTAGGCTCCTAAGTTCCAGTGAAGGATAATTATAATGCGTCCTATACGATCGCGGTCTTTCCATCTTTATGGCAACTGTTTGGGGAAGACCCACATATGGGTGTAATGTTCAAGTGTCCATCACACCCATATGTGCAGCTAACTTCACACAACTACCTCGTAAGTGCTAGGTCATTTTACGGATTGAATATGAAGACTTCTAAGATGTCTGAGACTTGTAAGGTTCCTCATTTTAAACATGATTTAAAAAAAAAAAATCCTTCTGGATAAGTGGATATTCTGTTTGAGAGTATAAGACTTAAAAGTCTGAAAATATGTCAGAAACAGCTTTTAGAACTAAATAAAGGTACGGTGTGGAAGAAAATTTATTTATAATAGATTTCTAAATTTCTTTATTATAAAACACAATGATTATTACTGTTATCTGAATCACATTTTTTTTTTTACTGATGAAAATCCTAACTCAGATTAGGAATAATTAATTAAGGTATCTTATCTCAGGAAATAAGATTTTCGATTTTCATTTGTTACCCATCACTCAATAATTTACAGATTTAAAGATGTACTTGACATTTAAGAATGTTACTGCCATAGAGCACAACTTTAGATTGAGGCTTAGTTGAACTGAAAAAAAAACAGAAAAAAAAAAAACACTCCACTAGTCTCTATTCATGGAGTTGCCAATTATCACATAACATTGTCACATAATCTTAGTTTTTACAAGCATTTAACTAAATGAATACGATAATATTTTAATTGATGTTGCTAAGCAAGTTGGTGTTCTGCTCCACAGTTGTTCTGCAAGAAAATCTTGTGTCTCATACATGTATCTATGAAACAATGAAAACTTCAAAATTCCAAAGTTCTAGATAATAAACATCTGCTACATGCTGTAAATGTATTCATTTTTAATTATGAATTGTTTTTCTGTACATAGCTGTTATCTTTAAAGAAGATCTACCTGTAATCATCATGGTTAACAATCACATGTACAGTACAAGGATCAGGCATAACATTAACACCACAACCAGGTCAATTAAATAACATTATTATTATTATCATCAATTATATACCAGTAACATGGACACTGGATCATGGGCACTTAAGGCACCGGTCGAGTCCCACAGCAAAGCCAAAGTAGCAGAAATTGCTGAATAAAAGTTCATATTAGCTATGATAGAAAGGTATCAGAACACTCAGTGCATCACAGCTTGCTGCGTATTGGGCTTAGCAGGCAGAGAGTGACATGTTGATCCGTAGACCTGTTCCTCAGATTCCAATCCGATGGAGCCCCCAGGTGATGTGCTGGACAAACAAGTCTGATCCATGGAAGTCTCACGTTGCAACTTACAGCACTTAAAGGATCTGCTAACATCCTGCTGCCAGACACCAGAGCACACCTTTGGATGTCTCGTGATGTCATGCCTCGAGGGGCCAGAGCTGTTTTGATGGTAAACCTAGGTGGTTTTAATGTAATGGCTGCACCTTATAGTCCGTTTAAAAATACTGTATATGGTGGACATCATTACCCGAAGGATTTGATGGGGACTTCCTTGTGGGATTACTATCAATTTTATTTTTGAATTGCTAAAAAGCTTCTGTTTTGAAATGAATATCAAATTAAATGACTGTGACCTGATTTGAAACCCTATGTTCACACATGAAAGCGTTGATCAGCTAATTATTATTATCTCGGGCCATTAAATAATGCGTAGGAATCAGAATCGTGAATGATCCCTGAGGGTTTCAAGTCATGAAAAACCGAATTATTTTAGCTCCATTGCTCTTCTACTAATTCTGTTTTGTTAGAAAGATACAGTTGGGTCTAGAGGACCGAGCACATACGGTACATGTCTAACGAGATTTCACCGGATCAGGTGTTTTTAAATGAAAATGACAATTAAATGTAGTATAAGTCCAATGTATGATCATTTTCCAACCCCTTTTGAGATTTTAATGCTTCATGGTATGTGTAGAGAGGTTCATTTTCTTAATTAACTTTGTTAAATACAATATAATGCTACTGCAGAAATGTGTGTGTTTATTCAGTGAGGACTGTAATGAATATTGGATGGTGAATATTGTTTAGACGACTCTTTAGTATCAAAACAATTTAAAACCTCCGGTCCCTGTTTTGTTTTCCAGCTTTGTCTCATTTCAGTCCCTTTGAAATGCACTTTAAAAATCTTGTAGCGGGAGTAAAGTGCCTCACCAGGGAATAATGGTTTATTATGACAGTTGTGTATTCTCTTTTGTGGCATTTTAGTAAAATAAAAAAAATAATAATAATGAGCAATTTTGAATCTCTGCGGTGAAGAAGACAATAAATTCTGGTATATTTGAAATGTACTGGAAATTACAGAACACCGAAGACGCAGCCTATTCAATTATTTTTTTTAAAAGCGAAATATTCAAAGATATTAAATTATCCCTGCTTCAGATGTCATGCTGGATGTAAGATTTTGAAAAACAATAATACAAAAGCTGTGGTAAAGAAAACTCCTATATTTTTCATTTTGATTTTCAAGCTATTTGTAGAAGCACATTTTGTAACGTGGGATGTGCTGCATTGTCCTCTGCCCCTTGCACTAATCTCACTGCTCTACACACATTTAGACAGACAGTTATGACAAACATGGTGCTTTCCAATTTAATATGGGAATACACACTTGCAGAACACTTTATTGGGAATACCTACTCGTAAGCCTACTCGTTCATGCAATTATTTGAACAGCCAATCAAATGTCAGCGATACAATAAAATCATGCAGATGCATTCCAGCAGCTTTAGGTAATGTTGCCAGCCACCATTAAAATAGGGGGGGAAATAGATGGGCTACAAGAGAAGAAAATGACATCGGGGTATATTTCTGTCAGCCAAGGACTGAAAGCTGAGGCTGCACTGGAGATGGCCTCACCAAAACTGAACAGTTAAACACTCAAAAATGTAGCCTGGTCTGATAAATCTCGATTTCTGCTAAGGCACACAAATGGAAGGGTCAGAAATCCGTTCCGTTAGCATAAATACATGGACATTTGCGTATTGCTGTTCGTCCCTTCATGACCACAATTTAACCACCTACAAATGGCTTATTCTAATGGCTTGACATAAAAGGACTCTGAACCTTTGTGGGATGTGGTACAACGGGAGAGTCACATGTACACCTGAAAAATCTGCAGGAATTAAGTGTGATTCACATTATGAGTGATGCTATCAAGTGAACATGGACCAGGATCTCAAAGGAATGTTCCATGACATGAAGAATTGAGGATGTGTTGAGGTCCTTTCCAGTGTTAGTAACGTACAAGGGTTGTTCAAGTCAAACTGGGACTTTTGATTGTGCAGAATAACAAAACACAGTTAGGAGAGTAGCACTGTCGCCTAGCACCTCCAGGGTCCGGGTTCGATTCCCAGCCAGGCTCGATTCCCGTTCTCCCCGTGCTTGGTGGGTTTCCTCCGGGAACTCCGGTTTCCTCCCACAGTCCAAAGACATGTAGATTAGTCTAATTGGTGTTCCCAAATTGCCCGTAGTGTGCGAATGGGTGTATCCTGCGATGGATTGGCACCCTGTCCAGGGTGTACCCCGCCTCGGGCCCTAAGCCTCCTGAGATAGGCTCCAGGTCTCCGCGACCCTGAATACAGGATAAAGCGGTATAGACGACGAGTGAGAGTGAGTTAGGAGAGTTAAAACTACCTTTATCTATATAAATAAAAGAAAGATTTTGTCTGTACATTGGACAGAATTTGCTCTTTCAACAATATCTTTACGTTTTATACATTGGAGGACCCGAAAACTGTTTCAGAAAAATTTGTCTGTATATCTGTATGTCTGTCCAACCGATTTTGTTGCAGCATCACGCAAAACTGGCTGGACAGAATTTAATGAATCGTTGCCAGTGTTTTCGTATTTGCCTAAAGTTAAATCTGTACCAAATAAAATCAAAATGTAGGACAGAAGAGGCGTTATTATAAGCAGTTTTGTGCCAGATTACCTCGCAGCAGTCCTTGCTTTTTGGGGTGAATATAGCGCTTTTTCCCTTGATGTAGGCGTGGCTAAATGTGGTACTCAACACCCCCGATCACGTTTACCGTAAATACCATGAGTACGCGGAATACACAGAAATGACTGTAATGCTCCTACAAAGCGCCCCAAGTCTTAACAAACACAAACAAACGTACAACACAGCATGGCTTACTCTGAGAAAAGGTATGTCACTTTAGAAAACTGAATCTAATGGACAGATAATTGTGTGTTTATTCTGCCCAGGGGAAGTTTAAAACCAGTTTGTCTCATATGTTCCGAAACCGTGGTGCTAATTAAAGCAATAGTTTGTAGCGCCACTATGTGATAAAACACGGGTTGTTAGAGCAAACATATCCGCAGCAGTCCGAGGTGATGCTATGCATAATGCTTGGCATAAACAAGGTGTAAGCTATTCAACCTTACAAAAATGTATTTTTTTGTATTAATAAGTTAGACAGAGAGTTCTGCTGTACAGAAAGACAGGCAGACGTGCGTGGTTTTCAACCTGAAATTATAATATCACTGATTACATTAAAGCTGATCAGCTTATTTTTAACTACAAAATCAGCCAAAAAATGTATACACACTTCATTAAACGAAAAACTTAAAAATATTAAATATAAATAAAATATTAAAATATTTTAATACTAAATGTATTGCTATATATTATATATTGATATATATGATAATACTATTATAATATTATTAATATTATATTAATAGTATACAATATTATTAATATAATATTAATAATATTATATTGTTATGTATATGTAACAAAGTTCCACCATCACCCACACAGTCACATATATATTAATATTATATTGTTATGTATGTATTAATATTATATTATGTTTTTCTTTTCCTGAAGTATGTATACATTTCTTTGGCCCATCGATGGGTACTAATGCTATATAATCTCCCATTACTTTAATTTCTCTATATAACCCCCCCTGCCACACTACTATACCTATCCCAGTATTTCACTAGCGCTCGATACAATCAAAGTAGAATTTTTTTTCAGTATGCCGGAGCCAGGACTTCCTGTTTCATGTCTGAAATGCTGGCCTCCAAGGAACTCCGTTAATTGCCCCAGCATGTGGAAATCCCCTGGAGTGAGGTCAGGACTGTACGGGTGATGTTGCAATAGGTTGCAGTCGAGTTCCTGTATCGTGCAAGTGGTGATGGTAAATGATTATGTGTACTATTCACACAGACTGATGCGTTGGTGACAAGTTATCCGTCAGTTTTCAGGGATCAGTCCTTCCACTCAGTGAGTGTTCACCGGAACGACTGTGATGGGCTCACGATTCGTTTGCACAATTCAAATGTTTTACTGCAGCTAAGAGTCTCATCACCATATGTGCTTGAAGTCTTCTGTAAATGTCAGTCAATTTCATGCCTTCATTCACGGGAAATTTCATCGCAAATCCCGATTTGCTTTAAACGCCCCTTGTAATTGTAGTAAAGTGCTCAGTGAGTGTAGTATGTTATTGAGCAGAGCCTCTTACTTTCACCAAGAGATTATTTTTTATCTACCATAAGCCGGTTAGTGCTTACACAGAGTTTACTTCATTGTGTCTGTCCTATTTAAAATTTCCTTTTTATTATTCATACCATTGAATATATTTTTTTCTTGCACCAACCATAAGAGACAGATATTTAATTTTTTCCTTTACCCTTCTAACATATTCATTCACCATCTACTTCACAGTCTTTAAAATATTAACAGTAGTCTCTGTTCCTCAATATATTCATTGCTCTTTAGTAACCGCTTTATCCTGATTTGGTTCTTGGTGGATCTGGAGTTTATCCAGGAAACCTGGATATGAGACTGAAATACACTCCAGATGGAATGCCAGTGATACTTTGGATGGCATGTGCAACGCGCACACACGCCTAGAGCCAATTTAGCATGGCCAATCCACCTGCTGGCATGTTTTGAGAGGTGGGAGGAAACTGGAGAACCTGAAGAAAACCCATGTGAGCACAGGGAGATCACAGGAAATGCTGCACAGCCAGTAATCTCAGCTCAGGATCGAAACCAGGGACTCTGAAGCTGTCAGAAGGCAATGCCACATGCTGAGCCAATGCATGTAAAACAGAAGAAGGATGTGTACATTAGAAAACTGTTATGGGAAACGTCAATATGTAACTGTGTGGAGGAGTTACTGGATATGATGTTGCAAGGAACTGAGCAGGATGGGAATGAGCAGGATGTAGATAAATCTCATTTTAAAATCTCGCTTTTGATTTTTCACACAGCTAAACACTCTATCTGTGTGAGCTTTACTTGATAAATTTGTGCATAATAAGGCTCAACTTTGGGAATTTTTAAATCGGTGTTTATGATCAAGTAAAGACCCCTGAGTGTATGTCTGGGAACGGTGTGTTACAAGGAATTCTAATGATTGCTGTGCGCATTAATCGAGAGCAGGTAATACGAAATACAGTTTTGAGCCTTCTGGATGTGAATGCAGCAATATTGGGTTCCCAGGGTGATGTTTTGTTGTTGTGTGTGTGCGTGCGTGAGTGTGCACTAGTGAGAGTGAGAAAATAAAGCTTTTGTTCTCACTGAAACCCTGGACAACAATTGTTTAATGCCCTCGAGAGCTGTGGAAGCGAGGGATGTGGAAACTGTAATAAAACTCTTTCCCCCATTGCTTCTCTCCACTGGGTGTGAGTGTATATGAGTGTGTGTGTGTGTGTGTGTTAGGGGAAAAATCTGCTTCAGGCTCAGATAAGCTTTTCTCTAGTGTCCAATCTGCGAAAAGAGGAATGGCTTGGACACATAAACATGTCCTCGTCTCGCTCCCTTGTTGCCTGGAGACCTGGACGAGCTTTAAAAGAAAGGGGTCATAAAAGAAAAGTGTTGTGTGGATGTGTGTGGTTTGTGTTTGGATTCACCACCAGCAGTGCTACAACTGGTGACTGCTGCTTTTGTTCTTTGAGGACTTTTCCTCTGACTGTTTCTTAGAACTGCACTTAGCGTTGTGAGAATTTTAAGGAGTTTGTATTCCCACCTGCCCAACACTCAACTTTTTTGTGCTTCATCGCTAAAGATCCTTGCGAGAAGCTTTCATGTCCTGGAACCACTCCACACAAAGAGTGATAGGTAGGGGATTTCTTTCTAGTCTTCTTATGTCACTTCATTGATTTCTATTGATGCCTCTCTTCAAACAAAGTGTATTAAACATTAAAATTTAGATTTACTTTGCCAGTAGCAGATTTGTTGTTTAGAATTTTATTATAGTGAACAAAATAAATCACTTGGTTACTATTTATTAGTGCCTTTAGAGTTACTTTATATGGCCTTTATATGGCTTTATGATGCTGATGCTATGGTGATGTTGGTTGTGTAATCTTATACAACAATGCTTTAAAAAAAAAAAAAAACCTGTTCTTCCACCCCCACTTTGTTGTTTTTCTAGTCCCCATTACTAACAGACTTATGAATTTGTATGTCACTGTATCAGTATTTTCCAGCTCTTTTATTGATTTAATTTGACCTTTAATACTATGAAATAATATATGTAGCTGTAACGTTGCTTTGAAACGTCTTGTGAAAAATTTGCAAAACACTTTGGCTGCTAGTATGAAAATCCACTTCACCTTTTTGAATAATCGCAGTGATCACAAATAATGGATGGATTTTATGGTCACATTTGCCACAATTAAATTTTCCATTAAGTTTTTTGATATAAAATGCTATATCATTATGTATAATGGAAGCATCCAGGCTTGCAGGAAAAGAAACAATTTAGAAACTTGCCAGTGATATTTCAATTTATAGTTGCCTGAATATGAGAGTTTTGTCATGGTGGAGTGAATAAGGCTTTCTTTTTCTCTTTCTTTCTTTCTTTCTTTCTTTCTTTCTTTGATATGTTAAGCTAATAAGACTTGATAAGACTACACTTTCAAAAAATACTGGAGATTAAAACAGACATTTCAGAAAGTGTTATGGACCCCGTCCATTGGCATCTTATTTAGAAAAAATTTTTTTAGAAATTATTTGTCTAATTATTTAGAAAAAAAAATTTTTTGATTTCAGGGTCCAGGTTCAATTCCGGTCTGATTTCGGTCTGGGTTCTGTGCATGGAGTTTGCATGTTCTCCACGTGTTTGGTGGGTTTCCTTCGGGTACTCCAGTTTCCTCCCACAGTCCAAAGACATGCAGGTTAGACTAATTGTCGTTTCCAAATTGCCCATAGTGTGTGAGTGTGTATGTGTATGCCCGGGTGGGATTGGCACCCTGTCCAGGGTGTACCCCGCCTCATGCTCTAAGTCTCCTGGGATAGTCTCCAGGCCCCCTGCGACCCTGTGTACAGGATAAAGTGATGTAGATTATATATATATTGGAACTCCTTTATTTTAAATTAAACTTGCTTCTAAAAATTTTTGTTCTAAATGTTCCATAAATTCTGGCAGTGTCTTTGGGATCATTGGGAAAGTGTTGCAGGCCAGTTGTCCTCTATTTTAGAAAAAGATAAACCTACATATATCCCCAGTATTATGTGTACTCGGAGATGACTCTTTAAACCCTCTTCACAAGAAACTACTACTGCCTTGCTTAAAAAAGGGTTCTCAACTTCCATATTAAGCCTTTTCCTTAAGGAGTTAGTCTTTTTAAGTCTCTTTGCAGATCATCTTTAGCTGGAAAGGCCACTCCCAGGCTGCCTGATGCAAAAGTTACAGCTGTGGAATTTTTGTCTGAAGTTACTGATTTTATAGTGTGCATATTTTAATGTTTTTTTCCCCTATTTGTTGTTATTTTTCATAAAATATGTGTTAATAATTTATAGGGATCCTAACATTAGTTAAGGCATCTTAACAGTATCGATTCATAAACTCTCACCTTGGTGTTGTATCTCAGTCTAATCTGATGCTAGGCAGTAGAGTCAGTCTCTTTGTGAACTTTGCCATTTCCCCCCAAAGGAGTTGCATGCTTATGTCCTCTAGGTCTTGATTGACAGTTGAAACCATGGAAACAGTGAGGGAGGAGGAGATGCTTGAGAGTCGGCTGAGCATAGAGGACTTCATCAAGATGCAGAGTTTGTTTCAGGTGAGATCAGTGAGCTTTAGAGGGGAAGATGAGACAGTGTTTTAGTGTGAGCGCGCGTGTGTGTGCGCGTATGTGTGCGTGTGTGTAATTTATAGGATGTGTGTTTCTGAGTGAGTGAGCAAGTTTGGATTATAAACTTAGGGAGTTCATGATCTTTCAATGTTTAT
>JAOVVB010000033.1:7543170-7573844 GCA_028570985.1 Heterobranchus longifilis | reverse complement strand
ACTTCAGGCAGAGATCTGAGGACTGCAGGAGATTCAGGAAATTCTGTCCAGACAGTTTTGTGTGATGCTGCGACAAAGTCTGGCTGGACAGAGAGACGGACAGACAGACAGAAATGTTTCTGAGACTGGTTTCTGCTCCTCCAATGTGGAAAGTAAAAATATGGAATGAGTGATTTTTGACCGATGTACAGACTAAACCTTTCTTTTATTAATAAAGATAGACTGTTTAAAATAAAACATTGTTCCTTTACCTGTAGAGAGTGGACACCTCGGGAATTTCATAAACGTATCACGTGTTTAGTTTTATTTATTACTAGACAAACTGTAGACACGATCCCTGTTCTAACAAACGTGTCTGTGACGCTGCCAACTGTCCAAATGTTATAAAAAGTCACTGCTAATTTAACTACCTTTAAACTTATCTTTTCTAAACTATTATATAAAGGTATTAATTTAATTTGTACACAGTCATGTTATTACTCTCCACACGCCTCGGCTCCAGGTACAGTGTGTGAAGAGCAGGAGCATCGATTTCAGACGCACGATCTACGAGCGCAGGATCTATAAAATCTCTCTCTCTTTGTCTCTCTCTGTCTCTTTCTCTCTCTCTCTGTCTTTCTCTCTCTCTTTGTCTCTCTCTGTCTCTCTCTCTCTCTTTGTCTCTCTTTGTCTCTCTCTCTGTTTGTCTCTCTCTGTCTCTCTCTCTCTCTTTTTGTCTCTCTCTGTCTCTCTCTCTCTCTTTGTCTCTCTTTGTCTCTCTCTCTCTCTGTTTGTCTCTCTCTGTCTCTCTCTTTCTGTTTAAGCCAAAGCTGAAGCACAGAAACAGCGAACCTAGAGGAACATTCCCTTTACACACTGACTCTACAGTGGCATTTTAATGGAACACAGAAACAGCTAAGAATAATATTTAGTGGGCGGAGCCTGGGCGGGGTCAGGAGAGGAATCATGGACGTCGTAGCAGAGCTGTTGTTTTGTTTTGTTATTCTCCTGTGGTTCCTCTTTCGTGTCCAGTTTTTTCCTGTGTGTTAGATCCTGTTTATGGATTAATCTATAATTGCATTTCCTGTTTGTATCTCCTGCAGATGCACACTACCGGCCCTGCCACTGATGCCACGTTGACCGGACACTCCGTCTCTCAGCCCTGTTTAGAGCTGCACCTAAGTTTTGCACTTTGTTTCCACTTTGCTCCTGCTCTCTTCAGTCTCTCTACCCGTATAAATGCCACAGATCCGTGTGGCTCCTGGCACCGGGCCCTGTGCAACGTGAACGCTTTTCTCTCGTGCACAGATGCATTCCAGTGTAAAAACCGGGACCGTGCAGGCGCATGTTTAACACTCATAATGGTTTTTACATCTGTAGACCAGAGGAAAGGAAAATAAATTACAGATCGTTGTAGAACTGAACGTTTCATCTCACAGTTAATGTCAACCATTACAGAGTATTTATTATTACACGTACTAATAAATACCACTAACACAACTGAATAATACCAGTTTAACCAGTGTGATTTCTTATAAGGGGAGCATTAGGACATAATAATCATCAGTGGACAGACCATCTTAGCTCTGTGATTTCATCTCCTGATTTCACTGAATAAACGAACATTCATCTGAATGCAAACCTAACCAGGATCCTGTTGTATGTTGTGTGACAGCTGGTGTTAATGTTTCTGACTGTTCTTCAGGACGGGTGTTTAATGTGGAAATAATGGTGTTCTTCAGGAAAGGTCATAATATGGCCAGAAAATAATGGAACAAATCAAAGCCCATCTTTTTTGCCCTATTGAGTGTTAAACAGACTTACAGCGTCAGAGCAGAAGGACGATTCATTGTACACACACTGATGAACTGCCTACGCTGCAGATCTCCCTCGTCCATCCTGATGTTCCGGTTCTGCTCAGAGCCTCGTTCACCAGAAGATTACTCGCTCCTGCTGAGGATAAATCACACAGTCACCCTGAGGACCGCTGTGGATCTTCTCACTTGGACAGCAGAATGTTTGTACTCACTCGTGTCTCATTCATTAGACATCAGTACCGACTCTGCAGATCGCTCAGCCACCACAGTAATGATTTATAATAAACTGTATCTGGTGTCAGATAAAAACCCCTGCTGTGTCTGGGTCCTCTCCTGGTCCAGATCTTCACCTTTATGTTTTATTTCGCCCCATGTGCTTTGTTGTGTGTCTGTAAACACATCAGTGATATCAGTCACATGGACTCTAACAAGTACACACAAACACACACCAGGCTGCTTGTGGATCCCAGAGCACTGGGAGAGTGTTTAGTGTGTTTAACAGCAGAACAGGACACACACCTCGGTGAGTTTGTTTGTGGTTCTGGTGTGCCCCATGGGCCTGCTTTGAGTTTTTGAGCTACTGTATGAGAAGCTGCTACTCTTTTTCCAGTATTCTTTGTTCTAAAGGAGCGCTTTTAGAGAGCTCCAGAAGCAGCTAGCTGATGGTAACTAGTCTGAAACATCACTTCCTCCAGAGCAGTAAACGGTCGTGTAGCTCATTTTAGCTCATTAACACTGAACTGAATCTGTAACATCTCCATCTGAATGAGAAACCTTAGTGAAGTATTCTCATAGCTAGAGTCTGGGCTCGGGGTGCGGTGTGTCGCCGCGCTAACGTTAGCTAACTGAGCGAACGTACAGACTTATTTAACTGTTAATCTGGGAGCTTGTCCTGTTTAATAACGTCGTCGTCTTAATAAACGAGACGTATGTGCATCTGCACTGCGTCACAGTGTGACACTCGCGGAGCCATCCGTCTCCTCCGTTAGCACCGCTAGTCGTACAGTACACACAGATGTTAGGCTTGGATTGACTCTCGTCTTCTGTGTTGCTCTCACAGGCAGTGCCACAGTTCATCTCATCATCATCATCCTTATCCATTACCATTATCACCACCATCACCATCATTAGCAATGTGGTTTTTCATTTTCTTTTGCATGTACACACAAACACACACGATGTAGTCACACCCATGTAACTCCGCAAAAACAATTAAATTTTTTTTTTATATTTAATGATTTTAATAACCGACCTGCAACAAACTCCCCTTAGGAACTGTCCTAATGAGTTCTCCACATCATGAGGCACGGACTGCTGCAAAGCACTGGCACTGGAGACTCCTTCCATAAATGCTGAAAAAAACATCTACTTACAGGACACGCCCCCTGTGAACCAGATGTGACAATATGTTAGGTCGAGCAGAGGAATATACCCTGGTATAAAAAAGGTACGCCTCGTGAATACATGGAAAGTTTTGTAAAGTTTACCATTTATATAAGAATTCAGGAACATCAATAAGAAGCAAACACATGAGTGTTTAAGGGCCACGTTTTAACACACACCTGAGAAGGCAGTGATTTAGTAACACACTTGTGCAATCACACGCAGCGAAGGTCCAGTAGATATGCAGAGCTGCTTACTCCTTAGTGCCGGCCTTCAGACGTCTGGCTGAGACAGAGACAGAGAGAGAGAGAGATTTACATCTGTCTGCTGGTAGATTAGAAAGAGTCTTTTACAGAAGCCCAGAGTGTGTTGAGTCCAAACACACACACACACACACACACACACACTAATCTGTGCAAGTGCAAACACACACACACTAATCTGTGCAAGTGCAAACACACACACACTAATCTGCAATCAGGAAGCAGGTCACCTGTGAGAAGATCAGATCCCTCTCCTGTATGTGTAGAGAAGTTTTCAGATTCTGAGTTGTTCTGTGTTTTTATGGGCAGAAGCCATTCCTGATCTCCTGAAACCCTGAACTGCATTGTGGAGAAACCACACATTCTCTGGCAAAAGAAATGGTTGTTATGGAAGCAGCAGGGAGACAGTGTGCGCCGAACAACGATTGTAGGTTTTTTTTTGTTCATTATTATTCTTACTACATGGTTACTCTGACTCGGCTTTTACACAGAGATGTTCTTCAGATTCTCACACAATAAGTATGATGGTCCTGAGCCTGGGTTCCTGTCTGAGTAAAGGTTTAGATGATCTCCGTGTGGGTTTCCTCTGGATTTACGCCTTGCACCTGGAGTGTCTCTCTCTCTCTCTCTCTCTCTGACCAGGATAAAGTGATAAGAGAAATGAAAGATTACACGAGCAGATGATTGTAGTTACTCACTGGTCTTGGAGGAGGAGCTCAAACCTTGGGAACGGGATGCAGAAGTAATTAGATGCATTTGATTGTTTTGAAGCTGAAAGTTACGCGTAGAGCGAAAGTAATTAGTGTGTTAAAAAACACACCCCCTGGGTCACAGTGGGCTTTTTAACGAACGCAGTGAGTGTGTCCCAGCCGTGCCTGGTGAAGCCATGGTAAAGGCTTGTTTTTTTTTGTCTCCACTCAGAAGGCATCAGTGTGTTCCTGAAACAAAGACAATCAGAGGCCTTGTGAGAGCATGTGTAAGAGCCAGGCGGGGATTAGGCAGTGTCGAGGCCTTTCCCCTGATTTCTGTGCTGCTGTGTGACGCTGAGCGAGAGAACGTTCTCGCAGAGAATCGCTGACAGAGAAAAAGGAAATCAGTACACAGACTGTCATTATTCCATTATAAGTCACAGCTGAACAAGAATCGACTTAGGATTAATACTCATCTGTGTCATGATTTCAACAGCAGACATCAACACACTGAGTGCAACATCTCTAATCAACCAGCCTGAGGTGCTGGTGGCAGGAGCAAAGCTCACTGAGATAACATGAGGAAGAACCTCGAGAGGAACCAGACTCGTCCCAGACACCTGATAGTGAGCATCTCACTCTCGAACATGAGTATCATATAAACAGTAGGGGTTTGTATCGTCTTTATTACATGCAGATCACTTATACAGCAAACGTTACACTATATTGCATTTTATACTTCCTATATATGACATGTACACATTTATGGACAAAAGTATGTGCACCCCTCAACATCACACCCATATGTCACAGTTGAACACCTCATTTGTGTGTTTGCTGTTATAATGAGCTCCACTCTTCTCTTCTGTGAAGGCTGTGCACTAGTGTGTGTGTGTGTGTGTGTGTGTGTGTGTGTGTGTAAACATTAGTGAGCTCAGGCGCTGATGTCGTGATGTCGCGGCTCCAGTTCATCCAGTTCGTCCCAGAGCCGATGGTTCAGTGGGGTTGAGTTCAGTCAGGGCTCTGTGCAGGACACTCGAGTCCTTACACTCCAACACACTCTTAACACACCATGTCTTCATGGAGCTGACATTGTGGGTGTCGTCATGCTGGATAAGGCTTCAGTTAGTTCCTCTTAGTTCCAGTGAAGGGGAACTGTATATTCTGAGACATTCTGAAGAAGCTCATATGGGTGTGATGGTCAGGGTGTCATGCAGTTATTTTTGGTCATGTAGTGTGTATACTATATCTTGAGATGATGTTTTAGGGAGGGCTGTGTTTGTCGTTTTAAGAACCATGGAAACACACAAACCCACACCCATACACTGGGTCTTTGTTGGCATGATTAGAAAATAACAGTGGGAGATACAGTGAGAGATACAGTATACTGATGTACTGTAGTGTCATAAAACAGACCCTCGTCCATATATAACGTGTTCATTTAAATGTACTGTATGTATTATAATATCCATAAAGGTGCAAGTATGAAGTGTTTGGACATCAGTATGTAGTAATGATGAAGGAAAATCATCATGTGATAAATTATTTTTATTATGTAGAGAAGTTGCGCCTGAGTATTCTCTAATGTTATAGAAATACACAGATACAGTCACACCTTGGTGTAGTGCAGATATTCTGCCTTCCTGCTTCTCACATGCCTGGGTGGTTCCTCACAGTTGAAGACGCTGCTGTTTCCGTCCCTCATTCTCATTTTCATCTGCAGCACCACCATAGATCAGACCTGCAGGACTACCAGGACATCACAGAAGATTTAATGAATTATTAACAATGCATTTGTGAGCGTATTCATCCAGGTGAGTTTGTTTTTATCACAAACATTTAAGTAAACACGATCATGGCATTAATTAAACATTAACACCATTAACATACATACTTTCATAGGTATGATAAGTCGTAAAGCATTATGTTGTGATCTTACACCAGGCTACCCATCTTGCCAGATCTTCCCCATCTGCATCCTGTGTGAGTCAGAGGTTGCGGCGTTGTTGTTCCTCTGAGCTGACACCCCAATCGGACAGCGATAAAGCACCGAGGCGACTGAAATCTACAGCTGTAACAAAACACAGAAGGTAAATAATTTCAATCATATGAAAAATTTTGGTAATGAAATTAACTTTTTAGAGGAGCATTCAATAATTGGTTTCATGGAGATGTTCAACCTTGTATAAGAAAACGACTCTTGTTACCTTTAGCTATGTGCAAAGGCTGATATTATGAGATCAGTTCAGTCCTGAGCTTGGTTACTGTCTGTGGAGTGTGCATGGGTTCTCCAGTTTCCTCCCATCACACAGAACTATATGTGGACAATAAGTGCCCCTAACCAATGCCCCTAGATGATGATGAGTGTGTCGATGTGTGTGTTCATGGTGACCTCCAAGAGCTACCTTACATGTAGTAGCCTCGTGAACCCAAAATGATTATTTATTCAAATCAGTTCAATTCAATTTTATTTATATAACGCTTTTAAAATTGGTCATTGTCTCAAAGCAGTTTCACAAAATTAAAAGAAAATTATGGAAATGTATAAGCGAGAAAAATGAACTAAAACTAAACCAGTGACTGTGTTAATGTTGCGTACTGGACTTTTTACATGCGTGTACATACACACGCAGTGACTCACACATTATGTTAATGAACAGAGGAGCCTGAATGTACTACTAAGCTCACTGCTGCTACATACTGTACAAAACTCTGACGACACACAGATTGCAATCAGCAACGCCGGTTTCGGATGAGACCCGTCAGACTTCTACAAAGCGCAACAGATAATGACGTTTTGTCTAGGCTTCTGATTGGCCCCCTGTTGATTAAGGGGGTTCCTAACGGCACTTAACAAGGCGTTCTGCGTGTTCATGTGGATAAAGATATTTTTAAAACAAAGGTCGTGTGGACAGAATTATTTTAAAAAATGAAGAAGAAAAATCATTGTTTGTAAAAATACCCAGCTACTGAGGCAGCTGGAAGTTAAATATAACAGAAGATGTCTGAGTTAACATGGAGTCCAGTTCAGTTCAGCACCAGGATGATTCAGACAGGTGCAGAGGGCAGAGGAGGTCTGGATCACTGAGAGAACAGGAGCAGTGTGTGTAGCTCCAGACCATCATGAAGCAGAATCCAGCTGGAGGTGGTCCTTCTCTGAATGCCTTGAGATGGGTAGAAAAAGGAGGAACAGGTGGAAAAGAGTTAGCGTAGCTGCCATTCATTATATTAGCAGCACTAGATTGTGCATTTAGATGTACTGGAGTATGAGGTTATGGGATGAATTATGTGTATGCCAGGCTAAAGGGATGTGCCTTGAGTCTAGTCTTAAACTGGGAGACTTTTATTTCACTTTATTTTCACTCTCCTTATTTCTATTGTTTCTAGATGTGATACCACTGTGTGAATTGTAAGGCAACGATTTGTGCTCTAGCCCTAATTGCTTTTTAGTGCATATACAGTATATACACACAGGAGACTTGTTGTTCACCTGCAGAAGTGACACCCTTAGTATTCATAGAAATGGATAAAATTGATATTTCTTCTGGTGCAGAGAGTGTATTATTGAACCTAATACATGATGTGAACTAATCAGTGCTCAAATGTATCTAGCAATGTTAATTGTTTTCAAATATTCTAAACAGATGATGAAATTCACAAAATTATAAAAAAAAATCTTAAAAATGATTATTACAACTTTATATAAAAAAGTGTAATATATACCTTGCTGGCTCATAATGAACTTTTGGCATTAAACCAAGCAGTGACAATGTCATTTAATAATATTTTTTACATGAATACTTAAATCATCATTCCTTCACTGCAGTAAGCATTCATTAATTCCCTTCATTAATAATCTTGTTTTACCAGATCATACTATCTACAATAAATCTACACTACCAGTCAAAAGTTTGGACACAACTTCTAATTTCATGGTCTTCCTTATTTTTTTTGTTTTTTTTTCTTTCTACATTGTAAAACAATGCTGAAGGCATCCAAAACATGCAATAATCTCTTTTGAATAGTTGATATTGAAATGTGTCTGTTACTCATGTTCTGTTAAGCCTTTATAATGGCTCTAGCCTGAGGTGATGTTAATTGGTGATTTCTGAGGCTGGTAACTTTAAATAGATGTTAAAATGATGTTACATTTACCTTAAAGGCATTGACTCATATCCAGAGCAATTTACAGTTTGACTCATTACACATCTGAGCATTTAAGACTTATGGGGCCAACAAAGGTAACTTGGTGGTGCCATACATCCGTCCACAGTGTACATCCGTCCATCAATCCGAAAGTAAAGTTGATTATTGTAAATTTAGAGATCTTTGGGCAGTTTCAGGATCCCTGCCTCTAAATTCAAGTTGTAAACTGTTGGAAGTGATGCATGTTCATTCTATTTTCGTGTGGCTTTCCTCTGGGTTCTCTGCTTTCTTCCAACAACTGGCTATGCCAGATCACAACTGAAGAGTGGAAATATTTGCACAAATCTTAGCACATATTTGTTTTGACCACTTCTACTTCATACTATATTGAACTTGCGTATGTAATATGCACACAGATTTATGTGTACCCACAGATCACGCATGATAATGTATTGCCCTGAATTCTAGTCCTCACAATGACCTTGATATCAAGCTGCATACAAACTAATTATTCATAAATATTTCCAAGGAATATTTACACGAGAAATGTGGTATTCATTAAAATTGAATTAGTTTGTAAATACATTTGTATCTCATGAGAGTTCATGAGTTTGTGCAAATTTACATATAAAAGGAGACTCATTGTGAAACGTGAATGACAGGCCTCAGTTTTTATGACTGCAGTTATTTACTGCAATTTTATATACAGATCTCATTATCAAGTTTAAATAACATACAGATATTTATGTCACTTGCACACACTAATCTAATAGACATTGTGTGGCAATAAACCTTTAATTTGGTTTAGCTGGTGAAAACATTTTTTATATTACTTCATTAAAAATTGATAAAGGATGCCTGATAACTTTATTACCCAAGAGCTTAGTATGTGTACAGGATGCAGTCCCCATAAATAGATAAATAAACAGGAAGTGAGTAAGGGCCAATGTTCCCATGCACTTTAATAAAAAAAAATTAAAAATCAGACAACATGAACTACCAATCAAACTGATGAGGCAATGGTCAGAACATTAGTGGCCAGAATATCATAATGCCAAAGTGAAATTGAGAGAGTAATCCTTATAAACAGACACAAGATCCAACAGAGGCAGCAGAGACAGGCAGCAATAAACAAGGCTTAGAACCTGTGCTCTGGGATTAGCAAGTAAACACCAAATTTACTTGAACATAGGGTGCTTCCTAAAACTGTGTAGCTGCCTTCTTTATTCCTTGATCCTACTTCCTTTAGTCTGTCACTCAAAAATTGAAGGAAGTCTGCCAACATTAAAGATAAACCAATTTTTTACATGCACTCCGAGGATTGCAGAATAAAGAAGCTTGGATTCTTCTACACAGTGGGAACAAATGCTCCACACCTCCAAAAAAGATGCATAAAAAATAGAATAAATGATAAAAATTAGCACAAACAAACATAATAATTATAATTATTTAAACAAGTAAAATAAAGGAAACAAGGAAGTGCATAGAATGGAAATTGGCACTACTGCATAAATCACTTCTTTACTTGCATTCACATCTGTTCCCAACTAAAGTACAGTACACATATTTATAGCCATCCACACCTCTGGTCTTCTTAACACATGCACTCTCCTAACCAGGGGTGAAAAATACTTCAGTAATTGCACTGTGCTACTATACCTAAATGTTATTTTACTTTATTTATACTTTTTTTTTTATTTAAGCTTCCTGGAAATGTTAACGGAGGTCTCCCATCTAGCCAATCATCCTATATATCAATTAAATGAGCTCAGTTTAGCATCCAGTCATTTTTAAGGTACAACATCCAAATTAATCAGTGTAGAAAAAAAAAAACCTTTGAAGAATCATACCAATTATCTGAGGTGACCTTCTTATATGTCAAAATATAGTTAATGCTATAGCTTCTCGTGCTCTGTTGAGGATGGATGACCCACAAGACTGCACTGTCAAGCTTGATGTACACCCCTCGCCCTACCTCATAAAATATGCTGGAGTAAAGACACGCTGGAGCAAAGACATGTAAAAAAGCTTGTCTGCTTAGAAGGAATGGACTCCCATTTCATTTGAAACTGACTATATATCTTGACTTGGCTATATTTAATGAAGCGAGTCTGTTTTCTTTTGCTCTCACAAGGTTAGAAGAGCTCTGCTTCCAGTTTCTAGCATAAGTAGGCTAAGCGGCAGGTTAAATTTTAAATCATGGTAAATATTCCTTTAAAAAAAAAAAAAAAAAGCTAAGCAAATAGCTAAGAGCCTTCCAGTGGATAATGACTGCAGTGATTAATGCGGTTCAGCTGGTACAAAGTTATTTCGCCCTAACTGATGCAGTAAGTAGCTTCTCATTTCTTAAAGCATGCCAGAAGACATATCCTGTGCTCATGGCAAAGATGTTACTCAGTTTCAGTAGGGGCAAATTATTGTCCTGTATCAAGAGCAGAAAATAACTAAAAAGTTTGCTGAAATGACTAAAATCAAAAACCTGAAAGGATAGTGGTGAACCATTATCTTGGGGGAAGAAATGAAACATCCTGAATGAGTGTTATTTGAAAAAAAGACAACAATTAAAAAAAAAACAACAACAACTAACCCACAGCTGTTCAATAGTGAAAGTAAGAGCATGTCCATCCACACAATGCACATATAAATCAAAGGATTAAGACTGCTGTGACAACAGCTGTGTAGCTCTAAGGAAACCACTTATCAGTGAGGCTAATAAAAAAAAAGGCTTCAATTTGCTAGGGATCATAAATAATGGACTGTGGCACACTGGAAAAAGGTCATATGGGTCTGATGAGTCCAGATCTACCCTGTTCTAGAGTGATGGGTGCATCAGAGTAAGAAGAGGGGTGGGGGGGGGGGGTTAAGATGGTCAGGTGTAGGTTCAGCAAAGTTACTGTATGTGACCAAAAATTCAAAAATTAGGTCAGCTGCCTAAATATACTAATTGACCAGGTTTTTCAGTGAGCCTTTTTTTTTTCTTCCCTGATGGCACAAGCATATTACAAGATGATGATGCCAAGATTCATCAGGTTCAAATTGTGAAAGAGTGGTTTAGGGAGCATGAGACTCAATTTTCCCACATGGATTGGCCATCACAGAGTCCACATTTAACCCCATTGAGAGTCTTTGGGATGTGCTGGGGAAGACTTTATGCAGTTTCAAGAAACTTATTGAAACGATGTCATGGCCGTAAAAGGCGGTCCAATGAAATATTCAAATGAGACCATTTTTTGGCCAGGCGGTGTACATTTATTAGACTTATTCATTAGCATAGTGTTGCTTGTACACACAATTTGACCAACTAACGTTTTGGATTTTAAATGATGTGTTCAGACAAAATGTGAAGGTTTTTCAAAAGGAAGTTTCATCAAAAAAAATCATCAGTTTCATGGTATTTCATCATATAAAAAGATTTACTTTGTGCTTTTTTTGTACTTGAATGCATTCAAAGGTTAGTGAAGTTTTGCACATACACTTGACTACATGCTGGTTACTTCCACTTTTTTATTGCGTAAGATTTTTTCATTGCGAAAAATTTCTCAGTCTTTTCCCATCCGGCTCCTTTCCTTACCCAATCCCATGACCACTCCTGGCCTATTCTTACACAGGACATCATCGGCTGATAGGCATGTTTGTTATTGTTGGTGTTGACTCTATAGCTGTGTGTGCAGATGTGATGATGGAGAGAATGAGAGCTGAAGTAAACAAGAACAACAAGCACAAGAGAACAGAAGAAAACATGAAAAGGACTTGTTAATTGAACACTGCTGCGTACTTCATTTCCCCCCGCTGAAGGCTAGATCCTTTTGAAGTGTCTTCGTGGGATTAGACACTGTGTGTATGTATGTGTGTTTGTGTGTTCGTTTGAGAGAGAGAGAGAGAGAGAGAGAGAGAGAGAGAGACTTTGAAATAACTCATTTGGTTGTGAGCTGGCCTTTGGGCCTGGCAGTCGCTAAAGGCATCTGCCTCTTAACCAGAATGCATCTGTGACCTCTTGAGTATGAAGTGGCTGGTTTTTGATCTTCCAAGTGGGATTTCTTTTCGCCTTTATTTCCTGTATTTCACTTTTTTCAAAACTATCCTTGTAAATTGATAAAAAAAGAAGCTAGTGAGTCAGTGTTAAATTGAAGTGTGGGTTTGATGTGGTGATGTGTGTGGACCAACAATTTGAACAAACATGGCAACTGCACACACTAGTTATTTTTCAGTTCTGCTTTCTTAGTCATCCTATTCAGCAACACTGAGGCAACTTGTTTAGAGTTTAGTTGGGGTCTAAAAAGGCAGCTCTTCCTGTTTACTATGTGGTCAAGCAAATGTCAAAGGATCATATTTTTGAATGATAGTTTAATTTAACAGCTGTGATGTACAGCATACTTAAGCAATATCACATCAGAGGGAGCGATGTTGTGATAAATATCAGCATGGCTGTGATGCGGCAAAAGACAACATGACCATGCTGATATTCTGTACACTGTATTCCACTGTAGAATATCAAATAACTTCTAGGGTTCTGGGGTTAAAACCTAAATTGCATTAAATGGAAATCTAACACGCCATGTATGGTGTATAATCCCTTACACATAACAAGGAGTTAATATAATAATTAATTAATAAATTAAATATATACATATAAATTTATAATAATAATAATAATAATAATTATTATTATTATTATTATCAATTTTTAATACAAACTTAGCTATACATGGTTATTTTATGACTTCATTATTAATTCAACATAAAAAAATTCTTCCCAACATTTGTATTCCATCAAAAAATGTATAAAGTAATAAAGTAATAAAAAATGCAAGAAAATATCTGTAGGCCAGAAAAGAAAGCAGCATACTATGTACAACAATATTTTTCTTTTTTGACAAAATGACAAAAACAACAAAGACAGGTGTAACAAAATCCTCAGGACTGTGGAAGGTTTTGCAAGATGTTCAATAAAACTAAGAAGCTAATTTTCTTATAACACTGCACAGATTTTATATTTGACTAATATATTAGACTATATAGCTCCCAGACTATATTTTTAAGCAAATGGTCTTTTCACCAATTTTGTTAGATTAATTTCTGTTTACTTCTTTTTATAGTATTTTTTTTTATATAGAAGCTTTTATTAAGATGTCCTTTCTCTACAGCAGTTATTTGCATTTGGCTAAGACTTTTGCACAGTACTGTATATTTTGATAATTAGTTAACTGGATGTAGCTAGCAAGAAAAGCTTGTGGTATGTCCCAAACGTTTTGCCCTCAGCAGTGTTCAGTGGATAATGAAACAGGTATACTTTACACTCGTCTAAACTTCAGGGTAAGATGAATATTCATTAATCCAGAGGGAAATTTATACTGTAAAGATTTATAATCACAGCATCCCGGTATTTTGTGTTACGGAAGATTGGATGGATTCCCATTGGAGTCTGGTTCCCTCAGGGCTTCCCATGTTGTCTCATGAAGTTCCACCTTTTGCTAAACTTGCTTTGTGACAATGTCTGTTAAATATACAGACTTGGTTCTTAAGTTCCCTCAGTTTGGATTGGAGGATGCAATGCATGATCTTTGAAGTAGGCTGTAGAAGGTTTGTAACACACTCCCTGTGTAAGACCTACAACATGCTTGGCATGAGAGGCACAGTAAAACATGGGGCTGTCAGAGATATCACAGAGACAGTTAAAAAAGCCTGTATATCAAGAGAGGCAGAAAATGGACTGTGAGTGCTATTTGGAACAAGAGGGCTTAATTGATTGCCATTGATCCCAACAACCAATCACTGATTGCCCTTATTCCCAATGAACAATCTCTGATCACCATTGTTCTTATCAACCAATTACACAATTGATTGTTTGTCTCATCTGCACACTTTTGTGTTCCTTATTTTAAACTGGCTTGGCTAAATTGACAACTTCACAATAGTGAGTTATTCCAACAAAAATGATTTCTTTTCTATTAAACTCCTAACTACTGTACATACTTCTACTGCTTCTTTCTGTGTATGTTAGTATAAATGATAGTAAATGTGTTAATAGGTGTCTTCAAAGTCTTCAAAGTTTTCTTTCTTTATATAACAAGTCATGATGGGTCAGATGATCATGATGATTGATGATGATGATATTATCCAGTGACTTAAAGTGATTTTTTTTTGGAACATGCATTAGCTACTTTCTCTTGAAAAGAGTTGGCAACAGTTGAGAGTTGAGTGTCCAAAGGTAGTAAAGTTTTGGATCGAAACTGTCTTATTGCTGTCTGTGGTGAAAGGCACCAGCACAGCTAAGCTTTGTCAGCAATGATTCATCATTAGCTTTATGATCACATCAAAAGCACGCTTGGTTGGCTGGCAAGACAACAGCTAAAGGTTTTTGTTGGCAGCCACATTTATTATCTTAATTTAAATGCTTTACTTAAAATTATCAGCAAGGATTCACAAAGCAAGCCAGAAAGCTGTCATCAAGCACTTTCTCTGGCATGGTCCAAGTTCAACAATGAGGCCATCATTGATATACTATTGTTTAAAAGTATCATGAAGAAGTTTAGCATAGCCTGGAGGCTAATCATTACAGAGGGGTGGGAGATAATGCTTTGATCATCGATTAATGATTATGCTGATGTCGAGCATAAAGAGCATATACCGACACAGTCTATTTGATTGAGAATCACCATGCATTTTACTTTGTGTTTTTAATCTGTGGTGTTTTTTAAAATTTTTTTTATTTAATTCTTGGTGTGTTTGGTGCTTTTTAGTGATTTCATGGTCATACTGTATGAAAACCTTCATCTCTTTGCAGGAGTGCTTTGTTTTAGTGCTTGCACACTCAGATGTTTACTTCAACATTTGTTTCTGTTTCAGGGTTTGGATAATTTTTCTTGTAATTTATCCCTTCAGTGCATTTCCTCAGCCCTTTGAAGGCCTACGTCTGTTGCATTGTACTCTCTGTAGTATTTTACATTCCTAATTAGCATGTTCGTCTTATTGATTCTGTGTAATGCATTGGATTCCCATGTCATATTCCTCCATGTGTAACATCAGTCTTGTCTGTGTTTTAAATTTTTCAATGTGTTTCTGCCTTGTAGTATGTTTCCTCGGCACTTTGGAAGCCTTTGCCTCCTGCAGTGCTTCTGCTCAGAGAAGCATGGTGCTGGCATGGAGGGAAACAGAGTCTTGTCCTCTTCGAATTACAGCTTTTCACACAGAGAAGGGAATAATGGATCTGGACTATCATCCACAACTTAACCTTATCGGTACTTTGTTATTAATTTTCATTTTTTAATAGCAACAGCTGATTTGAGTTCACTTCCCTAGTGTTTTCTTTTTTAAAGTAAAACATCATTGCTCATGTGTCCTGCCAGCATAGACATTTTTTAATTAATCTTAAGCAATTAAGTTGATACACCAATCAGAAACCGATCCCGCTGCACAATACTCAGAATATAATAGTACCAAACTCTTATTTGCCTTGTTGCTGGGGTGTTGGGGTTTTGCTCTTTTTTAGTTTTACAAAAGTATGTAACTTTCACCTGGATACATAGATATAATGTGCCTTTATGGACCGTAATTGAAGCTTAAAATATACAGGCATGTGGGAGGTGGATTTATACTGTTCTGCAAAATAATGCAAAACTTGCACCAATAAGACCAAAATAATTTTTACATACTATTTTCCCATTTATGCTTTTTTAACACTCTTGTGACTAAGAGAAAACATGCACAAAATATTCTCTATCAGTAGTTTTGCAACAACTATGTTTTTCCAAAACTGCCAGAACGGATTTATCTTCCTCATATGCAAAATAGAAACTGAGCCAACTCGATTCCATAAATCGAGAAAAATTAGACTAATCTTTTTACATGACAAAAGAAATGCTGTTGAATAAATGGAGGATGGGCTGATCTGTCTGTTTACAGCTCTAAGCTGTAAACAAATGAATCAGCTGACAGAAGATTTAATGCTCACTTATTATCATTAATATGATATATTATTGAATATAATTATTGGCATAATAGTTAGTCAAAATACTCTAACTTCCACTTCTCTCAGCCATTCATTCAGCACTCATCATTCATTTCGGTTCGAAACAACTTCCACGTTTGTCTTTTGTCTTCTACCCTGATCATTCATTTTGTGCTCCCAGGTGTCTTTTATGAAATTTTGTGGGTGTCACTAAATACAAATGAGCTGTCTCATAAGAGCACTTTACATTATATGAGCTATCAACATATGAAGAAAATCAGGATTTCTGAATCTTCTGTTAAATTTTTTATTCAGTTTAGCTTATGCAAATATTTACACATGGCTTTACTAAAAAAAAAAAAAGATAAATGAGGCCCATTATTCAGAGTGAATACAGACACAGTAAATATTGATGCTTCATGATGCATGCTTTCTTTTTGCCAGAAAGGTTCACAGGGCACCTGGTTGGGATACGACGTGTGCTTCGGGAATGGAATCCTGCAATTTTACATCTAAATACACGTACAGATATTTGGAGCATTAAACAGATAGAGATACCAATGGAGGCATTGTTTTACAAAAAAAAGTGTACCCTTGCACCTCAGTGACATAAATAGCTTCAATTTAGTAGCTTTGATTTTCTGAGAGTGTATAACTATCAAATAATTTCATTCTCAGCCATGAGCGATGTTAAAGCTGTTCTACTGTTCTAGCGGGACTGGTAAAAATGTATCAGGTGCAGCAGCATTGCTATTATTTGTAAACACTTTAGTGTGAAGGGCATCGTAAAGATGATCTACGGTCTGTTCACCAGAAGGAGCACCAGCAAAGTACGTGTGTCTGATAAAGTGGCCAGTAAGTGTGGTGTTTAAAACTCGATAGCACTCCTTCACCTGAATCACTCTTAGCATACCAGTGCTTAAGCACCTAAATAATATTAGATAAACAGTGGTCTCTGTCCACTTCTACAGTAGATAGCATAGAAGGGGCTACAGTCAATAATCATCTACGTCCTAAAAATTGATGGACTTGTATAAGTTAGGATAGGAATCTCGTTTAAGAAATATATTGTTTCTCTCTCATAGCTACTGCAGGTCTGGATAATCAGGTGTCTCTCTGGAACCCTTACCTGGTCTCTAAACCTGTTGGCATCCTTCAAGGTCATGTTACCAGTATAGTGGCAGTTCAGTTCATTCAAGGAAAAAAACAACTGATTAGCTTCTCTAAAGACAAGGTGAGAAAGAGAAGATTGAGGTGGAAAAAAGAGGACAGAAATTCACCATTGTTTCCATTAACATATTGACTTCCAGTATCACAAAGCAGATATACAATCAATATAAATGTAAATGTAAGTACATGTTATACTATGTTCAATTAGAAAATGCAATCAGACTGCATACATTTTTCATCATTTGAGTGGGAGAAGTCACTATATTCATTATGGGCAACATGAATTTTAAATATTTTGGTAGGACAATGACACAGATGCAGTAAAAATAACCCCTTTTATAAATCATGACAATTTCGTTATCCTGCACATGGTGAAATCATGGTGCATATGTTATATAGTGACAGGTTTGACTATAGAAAAATAACAGAAAGTATGGCAATCCAAAAGAAATGATGATTTTTTTTTAACAGATAGCCAGATGTAAAAGCTGTAGAGTTGTAGCACTGCATTTAAGTTGTATTTGGTTCATAGTTTGATTTCTCTCGTTCTCTCTCTACCTTAGGTTTTAAGGGTGTGGGATGTGTCCACTCATCTCTGTGTCCAGCACATGGCAGGACTCTTCCCTAAAGCTCCGGAGTGTAAAATACTCCTGTTTTTTCATGAGGAGCAATCACACCTCTTCCTCTCCTTTAACAGCACTCTGTTATTCCTGGAGGCAAAGAAAGAGGATAGAAAAAGGGTGATGAGTCACGGGAGTGCCATCACTTGCGTACTTTACAATTCTCTTTTTAGACAGGTGGGGGAGCTCTGGCCGCATGAAACTTCATTCCTTAAGAGACAGTCCTTCTGTCCTCTCTATATATATACACACACACACACCCACACACATACACACACATACACATACACACACAACACCAATACCTAACACTTTGATGTTGTACTTCTCTAAGGTTATCAGCAGTGACGCAAATTCCAGCGTGAAGATTTGGCTCATGGACACCGGACGGAAGGTCAAGCACTTTCCTCGTTGCCATGGCAATGCAGAGATAACCACCATGGCACTGGATGCAACTCAGACAAGACTCTTCACTGCTGGCATGGATGGAGCAGTTAAGGTCAGAGTTCACAAGTGCATTATTACAGCAATTATGGGTAATTTTCTAAAATGTGGAAATCAGAAATGAGAAGAAATCACTTGTTTGCCTTAGGTGAACCTTTGTCCTAATTCTATCTTAATCTTTACTGAAATACTATATTGTCCTCATCAGGTCCTAGACCTTGGCAATTATAATATCAGGTAACAAACACATCAGATTCTAATCGTATCATTATTTATTCGAGAAAAATTGAATTCAAAAAACAAATCAGCCCGCAATTAAAAAACATGTGAAAATGTAATTATACAGTACATCCATGTTGCCTGTGCATTCATTTAACAAGATAATTTGCAGAACACTGCTGCTGATAAAATGCACTTGATAACTTTTGGTGATCTGAAGCCTTCAGGTTTGTATAAAGACCTTGATGTGAAGCCATCAGCAATGATTTCAGAGAAGCAGCTTTTGCTACATATCAGTCTGGGGAGGGTTATAAGGCCATATGCAAACAATTGCAAATCCATTATTCTACAGCGAGAGGGATTAGTAGGAAATTGAGAACACTGAAGACTCTGCCAATCTTTCTATGAGTGGACAACAAGCAATTCATCCCAAAGTCAAGCTTTTTCATGGTCAGAGAAATTTTGAAGAAGAAAGACTTATATCTAGGGATCAGACATTAAGTTAGGATTCTAAATGTTGATGTTTGTGATTCTACTATCCAAAAGAAATATATGGAAGGATATCTAAAAGAAAGTATTTTCTCTCTAGAAATAACACGCTAACACAACTTTGGTTTTGCAATATAACATTGCCCAAAATCTTTCATGCCTACTGTCAAGCATGGCAGTGAAGGATGGAGATCTACTATGTTTTTTTTTCCCCAGCCACAGGTTCAGGATTCCTTACATTTATTGAACCAATAATGCACTTAAGATAGCACGAAGGCATAGTGGTTAGCACTGAGTTTGATTCCTATCTCAGTCTGTGTGTGTATGGAGTGTGGATGTTCTCCCTATGCTGGGTGGGTTTCCTTCCAAAGTCTAAAAACATTCAAATTAGGCATTCCTAAAATTGCTCGTAGTGTGTGAGTATCCCCTCTGTTGAATTGGCATCCTGTCCACTGTGTATCTTGCCTTGTGCCCAAAGTCTCCTGGGATAGGCTCCAGACCCCCATGACCCTAAGCAGTATAGAAGATGCAAACTATTTTAGATGTAATTAAATTTGGACAACAACCCTAAGCACGTCAGCAAAAGAATGGAATGAATGGAAGAAAAGAAAAAAAAAATCAAGGTTTTGGAATGGCCATGGAAGACTTTAACCCCATCTCTATGCTGTGGTAGAACCTTGCACCAGCACATGTTCTCAAACATCAGTGAATTAAAATTATATTGTAAGGACATTCATTGAAATTCTTTCATGATTTGAGAGATTCAAAAACCAACTCATAAAACCTCATACAGTAACATGATTATTGCTGGTAAAAGTGCTAATAAATGATTTGAACGATCATTGTACTCTTTCATACATGCCTTATAAAGTGGACTTGACTAATTCAGTTCAATTCAATTTTATTTTATTTGTATAGCACTTTGAACACTTGACATTGTCGCAAAGCAGCTTTACACATTCAAAAGAATTATTTAAGACTAAGTATTGTGGACCAGTGACATAATTGTGACTAATGACTGATGATGCCCAGATGCTGTTTATTGAATTGTCTGAATATACAATATAAAATAATATAATTAAAGGAGGGGTTTCTTGTTCACCACTGTATATTTGATGATCCCAGATTTCACATTCTAAAAATATTTACATGTGTATGTTGTTATTTAGTCACAAGGTTACTGAGCCCCTAAAGGGAATAGGGAGGAGTAAAAAAGGCACATGGGGGGGAAAAAAAAGCAAAACAAAAAGAATTAAGATGATATTTGGGTTGGTGTAAGAAATGTCATTGCTAGACGATTTCTAAAATTGCATTTATGAATTTCTTGTTTTTAGGAGTATTTTTCATCTTTGGGGGAAAAAAATAGTAAAGGACAACATGTGCTTTATTGTTCTCCTCATATAAACACCTACTGTAATATATATAACGTGTAATATAAAAATTCCTCCTTGTTTTTCCTAGTTTATGTGTATGTTCTTTTGACATTGCAGAAGTTGTTGGTACTATACTGTTATGTTCCTGTATTTATGTATGTGCAGGTATGGTATTTTAATGGCTACTGTCACCACAGACTGAACGCATGCCAAGACCCGCCGGTAGAAATCTTAGAGATATTGGTGCTAAAGAAGACTGTGTTAGTGCTTGGCTGGGACAGGTGAGAGATTGAGGCATATAGAGAGAATGAATAAGATAATAGGTGTGTGTATCTAATGCCACACTGTAAAATTAAATGAATTTACAGAATAATATTTAGTGACGGCTATAGGGAAAAAGCGAAAAAGTTTACATCACAGAGGTGAATGCAAAAGTCACTAAGCATAGAAATCCTTCTGGGAATTCCGAGGAGTCATTAACTACACTGGGATTTTGTGAGCAAGGATTAAAAATAAATGACAATTTAGTTTATTGTTTGTTAGTTTGTTGGATCATGTTTGTTAGTTCCCTGAAATAGGTAGGCAGTGTAGGCAGTTTAGCCCACACTTGTCTTTATGCACTATATATACAGGTGACCTGACTTGACTCAAAGAGAACAAAGTGAACAAAACTAAGAAACAAACAAAAAAAAAAAAACCTTGAAAAAAAAGACTTTTTTTTAAAAACCTCTACAGCAGCATAACAGTGACATTTGGCCTGTGGCTGATATATTGTAGGCTCAAAAGTTTGAAACCTGGTGAGGATAAAAAGGACTGGACTCACTAATTGTAAAAAGAACGCATGCTTGCCTTATGATGGGGAGAAACAGTCAAACTCGTGTAAAAATGTATTTTTAAGTCAATATGTAGCCAATATGTTGCTTTTACTACTCTTTTAAAAATATATAGATATATTCTATATCATTATAAAGCTCATTTTTCTAGTCTCTTTTCACCGAATAATGGCCAGGCTTTAGAGTCATTTCTGTGTGTGTATGTGTGTGTGTGTGTGTGTGTGAGCGTGCCCTATTTGTGGGCACCCTGTTGTCTTACATCTTCCAAGCAAAAACTAGCTCTGACATTTAGAGATGAACTTCTAATCCTCTGCAGTCATATCTCATCTATTTCTCATCAATGGAGTCTTTTTCTTGCTCTTCCTCTCTTCATTCTAATCTCTGTCTGTCTTTCAGGGTGATCACTGTGTTCAGGATGAACTCGTTCTCTAGCTTCTTTGTACAGCCTTCAGAGTGGAAAGGTGGTGTTCAGCATCGCGGGCACATTTTGTGCGCAGCGTTTCACCCACCTCAGATCTTAGTCACTGGTACTCTCCTCCTTCTCATGCCCTTTAATTCTCTGGCTCTCATATTTATATCTATTAAATTAGCAGATGCTTGCTGTGTTCAGTTCTGGAGACAGCTGCTTTAGTGGTTTCAAGCTGCTTCCAAGGTCTGTTTGTCATTGGGCGGCATTTTAACCTGAAAAGGAACCTTGACAGGTGTTCAGGACTCCCGTCAGTATCCTCAAAAGACCGTGTCCTGGTCTGTTAGTGTACCCTGAATGGAACATGTTTATTTGCTATCAGCTTTCCAGAGGGGAAAAAATAGCTCTTAGCACACCAGGTCTACTGTATGCTAAATAACAGTGTTTTTGTTATTTGCTTTCTGTTAGCTGCAAGTGTACTATTACAGTTAATATACACATCATATAGAGCAAGAGTTGATGATTGTTTCAACTCTCATTGGTGTAGTGAATTGAATTTCTAGGATTAGCTCTATTAATAATAATAATGCCTAAAATAAGGATTTTTAGAGCAACCATCTGAATAGGACTGTATTGAATGTTAGGTCAGTGTTTACTTGGACTTTGTAATTACCTGAACGCAATTTTGTACTTCTCCAAGTTGCACGTTGTGAAAATTAGCATCTTCCTACAATGCCAGTAGCCTGATAGAAAAAAAAAAAAAGTGCATGAAGATTTTAAAGAGTATCTTTTAAAGAGACTACAAGGGTGGAAGCATTATCAATGAGTATGATCATTTAAAATTAGAAAAGGCAAAGTGCGTGGACACAAATGGCTTCCATAAGGATGGAACAGTGAAGAGGGCATTTAGAGAAACTGGCATGCATGAGAGCACTTCAGTTCTGTGAGCCCAGAGACATGTGTGCGTCCTTTCTCCTTGCTTGCCAGAGTCTACATTTTGCTCAAGAATCAAGGTGCAATTCCCCGTATATTGTGGTCATTTTTAAAAGACCATGCTCACTGATGCAATGCTCTCAATGCCTCAGCGTTGTCAGTTCAGCTACCTCTCTCACCATCTGTGGTGTTTAAAAGGCATAACATCTTGAGACAAGGAGTTCATTGTTGGCACCCCTAATAGCACCCTCTTTTTAATTAGTCAGTCTTAAGGACGGCCCTAAAAAATAATTACGCAGTCTTTCTGAGGTATTTTTGGCAGTCTTTAGTAGGTCATGTTTTGACATATTTTGGAGATATATTTTTTAAGTAGACAGGAAATATGGGTCATTAAGTGAGAAATATCATGTTGCTTATGATATAATCGTTTGACAATGTTGTATTGTTTGTACTAACCTCCAGTGAAGTAAATAGCTCTTATTGCAGCATCCAAGTTTTGGATTGCTTTGCTACTTAATTTACTTGATGGAAGAGCATTTTGTTAACTTTTAAAGCTGATTTAAATATAAAGGCTGCATCAGAGTGATGAGAAACGAGAGTGAATGTCGTTAGGAACTTTTGAAATTGCATGGCTGCTGGGTGAATAAATAACGAACAGCCAGCTCTAATCAGCACTAAACCAGGAAGCATGCTATTTAAACACTACTGTTTAAATACTTCTCACTTTTTTTTTTTTTTTTAGTTCTTTTGTGCTTTGACTATGTTTGTTGATTTTGTGCTTTATTTTTATCTTGTTTTGTGTAGGTGGTAGTGATGGTGAGATTATAGTTTGGAACAACAGCACTGAAAAGGCCATACGCAAACTATACAAAAACGTACAACACTGCAAGTTCAGTTCAGGTATGTCTTTTTGTTTTGTTTTTTAATACAAGCATAAATAGAAACACTTTTATGATGGGGTAGCAGGGAGCATTGCCGCCTCACAGCTCCGGAATCCATGGTTCGATTCTGAGCTTGGTTTATTGCATCAGCTAGGTTTTGTTTTGTATGTTTTTCCCATGCGAGTAGGTGGATTGACTATTCTAAATCATCTAAATGGATGTGTGTGCCCTTTTATGGACTAGTGTACTCATTCCTTTCAGTTCCCAGGATAGGCCCTGGGTCCAGCATGACCCTTTACTTAGATAAAGTGGTAAGATGAATAAATGAAGAAATAAATGTTTATATATATAAAAACAGACCTCATATGAAATCCTCAATTTTTGCCCAACAAATTGTTTGGTAAAAAGTAAAATATAGATTCATTACCTCAACCATTGTCCATCAGGCAATACATGTTTGTAATCTATCTACAATGCAGCATGTGCGTGAACCTGTCAATCATAAAATTTCATTTTCAGTCCGTGGAATGATGCAACAGAAAAGTGATTGCCCTATTGTCCACTGACTGTGAGTTCAAATCCTGATGATGCCATAGCCATCTTCCCTGTCAATCACAGTGAAAATAGAAAATCACGGCCACTTGTGAGCTCTTGTATGTGGAGGGGGGCACATAGCACATGGTGTGTTATAGTGTTTTAACAAGCAGTATGTACAGTGACATCCAACAAAATGCTTTCCAACTTTTATTTAAAAAAAAAGAATGAAAAGAATTGTTTATACTGTATTGTTTATTACAAGGGCAACATGCTCAAAATTACCTGCAATATGCACTGAAAAAAGAAATGCAGCAGTTATTATTTTTTGTTCGGATTTGCCATCCAGAAAGAAGTACATTATGTAGGCAGTAAAACTCAAGCAAAATTATTATTATTATTTTTTTTTTTTACCTCCCACAGACGGTGAATACATGTCTTTTGTGCGAATATAAAGAAAAGTTTTTGGAAAGGTCTATTCAGGATGCAGGGAGGGGGGATACTGTATTGTCCAATGCATGTACAAATAAAATAATCTATTTAGTTTCTGACTGAAATGTTGGACACTTTGTGTGTGAAGCTAAATAAAACTGTTAGAGTGAGCTGTACCTGTCCTTCATCGCAGATAGCACTTTGTCTACTATTCCCAGTACTGAAGAACCAACTGCAAATTCCAGTGAAAATGATTCAAAGAGTTACATTGTGACCAGATTGGCCTTTCTGGAAGGACGAAAAACAGCTGCTTCAACAGGTATTGTAAAGAGAGAGAAGGGAAATCTTTCCCTAGGCAGATACTTTAATAATCGCGCCTAAACACAGCACAAATGTTTTACAAAATACATAATCAGTGCATAATTAAGTCTGTGTGTATTTTCCTTAAGGTGGAGCTGATCTGGTGTCGTGTGGGGGTTCAGGCACTGTTTTTTTCTGGAATACAGCAAATGCTCGATTAGTTGGCAAGTTTGTGGCTCACGAAGGCTCGAACTCCATCATAATGACTGTGGGTGGGAGCGGTTGTTACCTGGTCACAGCAGATATGGGTGGAGTGGTGAAGGTGTGGGACATCCAGGTAAGAGCACTAGCTAAAATATTTTGTTTTATAAGATATTTAACACTTATTCAAGTGACTACCACAACAACAGCTTGTTCGTACAGACTCAAAGCTGCAAGGATGATAAATAAATAATTCGGGTTAATGAATGTCAATAATAAATCACAACAATGAATTATGTCCCATTTTAAAATAAATTACTCTTGACGAACTTGTTTTAGTGTAAATTAAAAGTGTTAAATAAGATGCAAATTATGAAAGATTAGGAGCTTGTATCTTGTTACTATATAATACATCATGTATATCTAACCTCCAAAAGTAAATCAGACCTGTGGTGATTTTCTCACCTTTTGCTGCTTCACCATACCAGTGATGATGAGTTTTATCTGGGTGACAATCAGGAAAGTCAACCCGATGCCCCATGTCCATGAAATAAAATGTCAAGCTGGTCTTTAGAGGAAAACAATATAGCAGTCAATTATGTGATATATCTGAAATGTCCCAGGCAATACAGTATTAAAAATGGATATGTTCTGAATTCTGGATGTTATATAATATATAATAGCATTTTAATCAAAGTTTGAATGAACTGTCTAGGTCTGTCCAGTATTCTATGTTTCTCACACTTGAATATTATGACAACATTAAATTGTGCTTTCCCAGTATCCTTAGTTCCAACCAAACTGAAATTGATCCTTGTGGCTTGTTTACTATTTGATTTGATTCAGTTTAGCACATAATTAAACATTTCCTGAGGGTCATGTTGAAAGGAGTGGGACTGAAAATGCACTTGGAAATACGGCAGTAGAAAACAAATCTTTGGCAATCGTGTGCTCAAGGGAAAAAAAAGAAAAAAAAAATAGGCATGGATAAAGTGGAGTCCGTACGTAAATGATTACATAATTATATGAATGTCTGTCTGATTTAGCTTATTTACTACCAATGCACATCACAGGGTAAGATTATGTTCTCACTATAAGGTGAAGCAGCCGTGGAAGCAGACCAAAATCAGTGTTCCAAACTCTATTCGGAGAAACTAATGCATGCTTAAAAAGTCACTAGATGCTATTAGCTAACTTACATATTTATTGAAATGCCATCAACAGTTGCATATTGTGACAAAAGTTCACATAGGGAAGATTTTATGACTAGAAAATAATAGATAATGGATCAAAATGTAGAAAATACTATGCACTGTATTAGGAATCAGGAAAAAAAAATCAGTGGTTATGAGTTTTGAAGTAAAAATAGACATATGAAAAATGGTTACAGATGGAAAAGCTCATAACCTTTTCTTATGGCAAATATTGCCAAAAAGAGACTTTAAAATGAACAATGAAGAAGTGTACTAGTGGGACAAACAATGGTGGTCATTGATTAGGTTTTGGCTCTACACATTGGTGGTAAGTGGACTGAACTTAGAGAGCCGTAATGACGGTATTTGGACAGTCTACTAAAAAACTAGTCCGTATAAAATCTCCAAATTTCATGAAAAACTGTGATGCTTCACTAGAAACATTGTCCGAAGCCATTCTCTTAGCTAGCTTTGGGCCAATTATTTTGGTCAGCAGCTGAGTGTGATTGCTGTGTTCACACCTGCCTAAATGAACTGCACAAAAGAGGTAAATGCACAGAATTTGCTTGAAATAAAATTATATATGTGCTTGCCTTGAAAATGGAGAAATTAGTATTTAAATATTCCAGTCTAATTGCAGTGCAGGATCATCATGGACATCTTGATAGCTGATATCTGATTAGAAACAGGACTGATTAGGCTTCTGTCTATTTCAGTGCAGCAAGTAACTTTCCAAGAACTTGATCAAAGGCTAACATTCACTGTCTGAGGAAATCACACTTAACTGGCAAGTTTTTTATTTTAGACATTTTAGACAGTCTGACTATTTTAACCACTAGTGGGACCTTACCCAATGTGATCTTTGCAGGGGGTTAGCCTACACAAGATTAAAAAAAATAAATCAATAAGATCACTTCCACATTGATTTGATGAAATATTTATGATGCCAATGTGGGAAGCACAGGAGGCGCCAAACTTTGTGAAGTGTAAAGATTAAAGCTTATGCAAGCCTGACCCAAGATTAACCAAGGCCACTTGAAAGGGAAGAAATTCTCATGATGCAGAGTGACCAATTATTCAGACTGTTTATCTCTAAATTGCACCCACTAGTCCCACACTGACCTCATTAGAGAGCAATCATGGATTCAGCTTTCCCTCAGACATCTCTAATAGCAAATTTCTACACATATATACTAATAGCACATTCATCAATGATGTTTTTCTGCAGGAGAAACACCCCCTCCCCTAGTCATCATGTCTGAAGGACACAAGTTTCTGTCCTTGAGCCACAAATGGAGCCTGTCAGCAGAACCAACATGATTGATGAAGGGAGAGCAGGGTGTTTGTCAACTCCTCATAACTTTCTATGAAGTATAACAGCTCTTCTCAATGAGGATAAATCACGTGTTCGCTTTCATTTTACTGCTTCAATAGCTCGTGATAATTTGCAGCCTCACATTTGGGCCTGCTCGTCAGATATAATTGCTTTACAGGCTGACATGTTGTCTCTGTGGCTGTGACACAAGCTACTAATTCTTTTTAACTGCCAGCGTACTAAAACCTCCACTGAAAACACTGCTAAACAGGAAAATGAACTAAAGGGCTATAATGTAATTATACATTTTACGTTTTTATATACATCATTAATTTTCTGTCTGTCTTCCTATTCCATTCTGCTTTTATTTAGGTCTGATTCAGTTTAGAAAGTCTAAGGCCTTGCTCAGACTGACAGCCCAAATCCAGTTTTTGGCATATCCAGATTGGAATCAGTTTGGAATCAGATTCCTTTCATAATTTTTGCAAATCTGATCTGAACCACATCGAGAGGCGGTTTGAAGTCTGATTCCTAAAGATGTATTTCAGTCTGGATTCAGGATTCTTTATTGTCACTATACAGGTATAGTGAACGTTGCATCACATATAGTTTAATTTCATTTGAATTTTTAGTGCAGACTAGATAATACAGATGAGAAGTATACTAAATATCAAACTTCGCCAAGATATGAATGAGTTCAACCCAGAGGGCTCATTCGTAGGACCGATTTGTTTATAAGTCCTACAAACATTATCTACGTACTAGGATACTAACACAATTGGCTATACACAGTATAAAACTAACATGTTCCATGATCTTGTCCCTGTTTTTTTTTTTAGAATCGTGCAGATGGTTGAACAATTCATGCTAAAAGAACAAGCAACATCTGCCATTTTTTGCTCCATTCTCTCAATTGTTATGACGTTTGTCTTCATCGTTATTGCTTGCCGCTTCTTAGCAGTCCTAGACTCATTGCCGCTGCATTTAAGCTTGCTGGAATGCATGCTGCACTTATGTGACAATGTATACTGGACAAACGCATGTTCATATCTTGAGAAGTTTTAACTCCAGTCTTGAATATGACGGTGACCAAATATTCACATCAATATATTGCATCATGAAATGATTAAATAAATAGGTGTAAGTACTATAAAATGTAAACATTATACAAAAATAGTGAATTATAATAGTACATTATAATAAGCTTAATTTGTTTATTTTTTATTTGTAGACCTAGCAGCATTTAACCACCTTAGAATGCTAGGACAGAAACTATCCTCAAGTCTATTGGTATGTGGAAAAATGCCTCTGAATTGTTTACCCGATGGCAGTAGTTTCAATAGATGATAACCAGGGTGGTAATGGTCTTTTAAGATGTTATCTGCCCTTAAGGCAGTGCACTCTGTGGAGTTCCCGAAGGGAAGGCAGGGGGCAGCCAATGATTTTCTGTTGATACTCTACTCACTCAAATCAGACTTCAAACTGTCCATTACGTCACTCGACAGAAGTTTATATCCACACGTAAGTTCATGTCCACACAATCACATGGTATGGAACCTGGATTCCCAAAAAAATGAGCAGGGGGGGGATGGAAGAAACTGAGATTGAAATAATTATTTCTAATATTGTAAAAATTTTGGTATGTTTTAGGTCACATTTGTTGTAACACCACTAATTTCCCCTTGAATTTTCCATGCAGCTAAATTAATAGTGTTTTCAGGCAGAGCAGCTGGCTTAGCTGCAGTATGTAAATGAAGACCAGTAGTCCCTGGACAGAGGACAAAGTGAAATGTCTGATCGTACTTTGAGGGGGGGAGGGGGGGAGGGGGGGAGGTGCATCAGTACAGGCATAGCTAGAGGGATTTTACAGAAACAGGGTGATACATGAGGAAATACTGTGCTGTGTGTGAGCCTCCAGCATCATTACTACAGCAACCAATTCAGATAGGTTGACAATGTGTCAGATTTGGGCTGCCAGTCTGAATAGAGCCAAATCCAATGTTATCACTTTCAAATAACAGTCAACAACAACAGTCAGTCCTGAGGATCAGATTTGTGAAACAAATCAGATCTGCCTGTGCTTCGAACAAGGCCTCAGTCCTCTGATAAGAACTGCTTTTACAAAAAAAAAATGTTCATTAAAAAAAAATTAATCGTTTATAGTTACATTTAATGTTAAGGAATGACCACAAGACCAGTTAATTCTTACAGTTGTTCCCTTTACCAGACATTATTTTGCTCTGTCTCAAAGGTAGTAAGGCAGAAGAACCGCAGCTTGTTTTGTTACTGTGAAAGTGGGATGCACAAAGTCCTGAGTCCCAAAGTCTGGTGGCATAATATTAAGTACTGGAGACTCTTTATATAAATTTAAAATAAGTCACCTTTAGCATGTTGTTCTTTACAATGTGTTTTAATTTATTAAACAACACACTGTTAATCATTCATTAATTTGGATTAAATTGAATAATAGTAACCCATGTTAAAATGGCATGTTTCTATGATGTAATACAATGAAATCAAGACAAATCATCCCAGACGTTTTCCCACCAGCAATGTGATATACTGTAACTGTCAAAATAGGATTAAGATTTTAGACATGGGCTATACTGGGTCATTCCAAAAATATAGATCTTTGTTTTTTGAAGTCATTCCAATGTTCACTTGGATTTGTGATTTTTGATCATTTTAATGATGTCTGGTTAAATAGTTCAGCTGTCTATCAGAGGCTTGAGATTTGGTACAAAAATAGATTGGTATTTGCACCATGATTCCCTCTATAATGACTATTGCCCCAGTACCAGCTGAAGAGAACCAGACCCAAAGCATGACATTTCCACAACCATGCATTTGTGAGAAAGAGCTTTTGTTTTAGCTACCCTACCGATTGTGAAGAATGCCCGAGATTTGGTTACATGAAGGAAGTGAGTATTACTTGCCAGTTATTCCTGTAGCTCATTTATATTTGCTGTAGGTTATTTAGCATCATCCCTGATAGGGTATGATGTCATGTCCTGGTCTTGGTAATGCCACTATTGTACCCCATTTTCTCTACTCATTGGTGATTTCCTTCCTAGTGTTATTTGTATATGTAATGTTTTGGACTTTC
>JAOVVB010000033.1:7532452-7543070 GCA_028570985.1 Heterobranchus longifilis | reverse complement strand
ATGTAATGTTTTGGACTTTCCACATGATTTTTCATCTTTTAACAAGCTTTGTAAGCTGTGTAAAAATGTAATTTCATGTAATGAATTGAGAGTATGTGTTGTACAAGATTTGCTATATAAATTCTACTTGAATGGAACTGTTTAAATATATACAAACAAATCATAAAATGTATTCAAAATGCCCATCTTACAAACAAGAAAATAGCTCAAGGACAAAAATACTGGCACATGGCAACACCGCCAGAAGGTATTGCTTTAGTCTGATGCAATTTCTTTTTCAAAATGGCAAGTGAAGCTGTTTATAAGTGTTATATTTCAAAACTCTGACAATTGATTGTGTTCAGATTTACTTTTATTCCTCTGAGACCACACATTTTGAAATTTCAATCCATAATTGGCCTTGAAGTAGGAAAAAAGAAAGTTATAAGCATTCATATTTTCATCTTTCATCAGTCTTGGATAAAGAATTTGAAAGCGATACTTGAGTAGAAGTCATTTTTTTTCCTCTTCCTTCTTTTATATCCAGAAAATGACTTTGGTAGAAGTTAGTCACCTTTTAGGATATTACATAAGTAAATTAATTTGATTATAAACTTTATTGTGGTTTCCTCATGGTAAAACATAATATACAGTAGCATGGTTTCTACCTCTTTCTAAACATATATTTTTTATCATTTCCAAAAGGGGGAAAAAAAACCTGTGGTATTAGTTAAAAATCTGCCTGTAGGATAATCACCGACATTAGCTAGCACACGTTAAACTGGCCAACACATTAGCCAAGTATCTGGACAGGCTTATGATAGTAACCGACTAAATAAGGTTAAATAACATTTACATTGTGACTCCACAAGTTTTAAAAAAATTTTGGGGAGTTTTTGAATGCCAATGTTTCTGTGACTTTTGGTAAACATAAGAGGCACCTCATCTGGTGCGAAGAGTTTTTCAATCCAATGTATGTTGGAATAAGGCCACAGGTGTGTGACATTAACTTTGTTGCCACCACCGAGTTCACGGAGTTCAGCACTGCAATCGGGGTAGTCCTCATCTGTTATCGGAGTTATAATGTTATCAGCAGAGCCTGCAGCAGGTGCTTCCATGATGGGATCAGTCATCGTTCATTCTACTGTGATGATGACATGGGTCTTCTATGGTTGGCAGTTGGCACAAGACAGGCATTACATCACCAACTCGAATTGGTGCAGTCATGAGTAATGATGATGGTTAGGGGATGCACTGTAAAGTACAGATGGTGGCATGGTGGCGTAGTGATTAGCACTGTGGCCTCACATTTCCAGGGTTGAGGGTTCGAGTTCCGCCTTAGGTCTGTGTGTATGGCGTTTATTCTTTGTTGTTGTTCTCCCCATGCTTGGTGGGTTTCCTCTGGGTAATCCAGTTTCCTTCTCCACAGTCCAAAGACATGCAGATTGGGCTTCCCCCTTTGGCTTACCCAAAAATTGCTCGTTGTGTGTGTGTGCCCCACAATGAATGGGCACACTGTCCAGGGTGTACCCTGCCTTGTGCCCAAAATCTTCTGGGATAGGCTCCAGTCCCCCTATGACTCTGTACAGGAAAAAGTGGTCTAAAATAAGAATGAATGAATAAAGTGAAGATAATGATAAAATTTATGTACAGTAAGAAAATATTTTTACTTTGTTGCAATACATTAACGGCTGTCATACACTGTTGGGGACATAACACAATATAACCTGACCAGATTTCTGAGGATTGTTAAAGCTATATTTATAAATGATCAAAATCCTCTCTGCTAATATGCATCAGTTGATTAAGAAGATTAAAGTAAGAGAATATCCATGAAAATAACAACTTCTTATAAGTGTAATCAAGGAGGTATTTTTAAGCATCAGACACTATTAATAATTAAAATGTGTCAGTCGATTGCGCTGCATAACTTTTTCATATTATACAGATCGTCAAGGGAGCTCAGCCTCTAATTTTCACCAAAATCTATTTTAATTTGATCGATTTGAAATCGATTTATGAAACTTTGGAATTATTTTACTAAATATTAATAGTCTTTTTCATTATTAAACCCATTAAATTGTACAGTGTTGTCCAAAACTGGCAGAATTGGGTTTCTGTAAAATTAATACATGGCTGTTGGGCATAAATTTGCACACAAAATCACCATTCCCAAAGAAAGTTTCAAAACACATCACAGGTGCTAAATTAATCAATTTGCATAGACTCTGCTCTAATTTACACCTTTAGATCAAAACATCCCAAATTGCATATTCAGGAGTGCAACAACATGAAATGGACTTTTTTTTTAGCTTATGTGAAAGACTCAATCTTAGTGAATAGGCTTGCTTAGTTTTGTCAGTATGAGTGTGTAAACATCAGATGAAATCACTTCATCTTTGTTGTTCTAAGTGCAGATTTTGAGTGTCTACTACATACACTGTCTTTCATATTTGGATGACAACGATGTACCACATTTCTGAGTTAAAGTCGATGACAGGGTTTTGAAAACAATAATGAAACATGTCTTCTCTGCTTGCTCTTTTTCATATCAGGAATATTGTCTCCATCCATCTGAGAGAGTAATCAATCAAGCGCCAAAGATGCTTTCGAGTCTCCACCCTCATGTTGACTGCATCACTCACTTGGAAATGTGTATCCACAGCGGCCGGCTCTTTCTCATCAGCGCCTCGGTTGATTGCAGTCTGGCTCTCAGCTTTCTGTCTGGAGTAACTATAGGGACATTCGGACAGGTTAGTTGCACTCAGTGTGAAATTGGTACAGCCTTTGCACCTGTCAGTTCCTGTAAAGGATGTTTGTAGTAAGTTAACACTAGCTACATAGTTAACACACTTTGCCAAACCATTTTTCAGGTTTTTTGTAATACAAGCCATTAAGTTATAAATTATTAGAGGTTTTGAAATGGTGACTTCAGTATTAAGGTTCTTTTTTTTGTATTTTGGTCCACATGACACAAACACATTCATTTCCTGAAATGTTAATTATCTGGAGTATTTACTGGTAATTTAAATGGATTTTTATTTGTAGATTTTTATTTTTAGATATTAGAAAACATATTCAAGAAAATATAACCAATTAGGTTAGAATGTTTTTCACTATCGAGTTAATTCGTTAATTTTTTAGTCACTTAAGGAAACCAAGAAATTAATTAATAAAAAAAAATGACAAAACAGACATAGATCCTATCCTGAACCAATATTTGGATAGTGTTCAAAAATGTACCTTTTGAATGTACAATATCGTGAAATAGATCAATATCTTAAAATAGATCATATCAAAAGATAGACTTAAAAAAAAAATAAAATTAGGATAGGACAGGAAACGTTTTCCCTGCTTACGAGCATATCCTTCTCCTTCCAAAAAAGATGGATGTAGTGATTGGTCACACTAGCTCGCAATTATGGCTAATGCAACATCCACTGCATTTCTAATTCAAGGGTCAGAAGGACGACTTAAGTCTCGGTTAGGTTTTTTAATCATCATAATGACATGAATACAGTTTGCTGTAATGAAACCAACTTTCCTTTCAGGAAATGCATTGGAACATGTCCGGAATCAGTGATGTGATTGTGAAGAGAGGGCAGGAAGTGAGCACAGAGGTTATCACAGAGACTGGCACAGACACAGATCAGCAGGAAACACAGCTTGAACAGAGCCCGCAACATGCTGAGAGATCAGACAGCTATACACAGATTGAGGAGGAAAAAGATTGCACACTGTGAGTGAGGTGTCTGTGTGTGTGAGTGAGGTGTGTGTCTATTTGGATGTTGAATGATAAAATGGGGATGTGCAATAAAGGAATGTACAAGTCAACAGCAGCATTATCAACTCTTCGTATCTTTTTCTTTCATTTCTTTCTCTCTGCCTGCCCCCTTCTTATTCTTGTTCTTCACCTCCTTATTTATATTTTTCCTTTTCTATCTCCACATCCACTCATCATTTTTCCATCTCTTCCACCTGTACTTGGTATCTTTGTTGTGTCCTTATGTCCTTGTCTATTTTACCCATATCTTCTTTTCTTCTTTTCACCACAATTTTCTCTCTTTCCCTCTCTCTATTCTTCTTTTTCTCTCTCCACTTGCTTTCATATCACTCCTTTGTTTTAATCAGCCTTTATCCATCCATATCTTTCTTTTATAGCCCAGCTCTCTCTGTCCTGATTTCATGTCCTCCTTCTGTCTTTAATTTTTTGCTTCCTTTCTATACCTTAATGTGTTTTATCTCTTTTCAGTCGCTTTACTTCCACTCACCCTGTTCCTATCTCTTTGTCCCTTCAGTTTCTAACATTTCTTTGTTGCTTCATGAAGCTTCTCTCTACTCTTGCTTTCCTTTTCTATTTCCTCTACATTTCTTTCCCATTCCCACTACCTTTATCTCAGTCACTTAGCCATCCTGTTTTCCCTCTTCCCTTTCTCTTTCATTTAATACGTGATAAATAGAAACAGGACAGATGTTGGGCAAATGCCAGCAGATGGCTCATTTCCACTTGAGAGCTTTTATTCCATGATTCCCCTGCAAACTCATTAATGTTTTCACATCTGGGTGATTGATAAAGGAAATAAAGAACTCTTTCCTTCTCTGTATGTCACTTTCGGTAGCTGATTTGATGTTGATTATGGAAATTACAATCAAAAATGTGTGTGTGTGTGTGTGTAATTCCACTCACTGTTTTAAAATCATTTGCTCCAAATGGCCTTGCTGTCATTGTTTATAATGCGCATTGTCTTAAAAAAAGGGAGCATCTTTTGAAGTACTTGATTGATTGCAATTAATTATCCGTTTTATAAGATGTTCCGAGTGCTAAACAAAAGCAGCATGATCACTGTAGAATGGGCATGGTCTAATCTCGTCTCTGTGTGTGTAGAGAAGAATTGTGACATACTGTATTAGTTAAGCTCTCTGATGGAAAGCTGCCAGTTTCTTTAATAAGGCAGCATGAAGTACAGTCTAAAATAACCAGCCAAACTCATTACTTAGCCTTCATTTTGGAAGAATTCAGTACATGTACGATAATATTTTACCCTATAAATACTGCCTTAAAAATAGTGTCCATGTTACATCACCAAGCTCCACAGAAGCTATACTGGTGATATAATGTGTTGCATTAAATATTTCTACTTATTTGCACAAGTAATGAAAGCATTATAAGCAATACTAAAAACAGTAAAGGCACTTCATAAATAGTTATATGTGCGAATACCTGCATAAGTCATTATACTGTACATATGCCCTATTTTTGCTTGTTTTTAATAGGCTTGTGAGAGTTAAATTATCATCTCAGAAAATAACAAGAATAAATTGCATCTTGAAATACAATATTAGTGTTAATCACGAGTTTGGCATGCTCTACTCATGAGGGACTCCTCCAGGTTTTTTCCTCACTTGCTATAAATTGCATTTTGGTGTGAATTAGTGTGAGAAATTGTGTTTTGTAGAGCCCTGCTATAGACTGGCATTTCAATCAGGGCAATGGTGGCTCAGCATAGACCATAGTCAGAGTAGCATTTCTGTCAAATTTTAATGGAACTCACCACTAGCGCTTTATCACTGTATATGTTGTTCTAGGCAACTTAATAATACCTTTAATGATGACAGCACAGGGCAGACATCCAGAAGAATCCACAAAGCTTTGAGGCAGCAGAATGAAAGCCCACAGCGTCAAAATGTTATTGGTGTCTGTAATACCTCTACTGGTCAGTTCATTTTTTTAAATTATTTTCTGGGATACACCACCCACAATTCCCTTTTATCTCTGTATAAATACTGAAATTGTACACTGCCTGGACAAAAAAAAATAATTGCACACAACTATATTTCACTGCAGCGGCCATTATGGTGCATATTGTTTTTATGTACATGACAACATTTCCTTTTAAAGTTGCATGAATTTTTGTCCAAGATCCTTCATTGATGATAAGACTTTCAATTGGGATAAAGGTCAGGACTATGCAATGTTGAAACAACTGATGGGATAACCCAGTTATTCAATACATTCAGGTAGTCAGCTCACTTCGTTTTGTTGTTAACGCCATATAACGTTGCTGAGCCTAGACCTGATGGACTACCACCCCAGATCATAATGCTGTCTCCAGAGTCTTGTACATTAGGCACCATGAATAATGGGTGCATGCACTTCCTTTTTTAACCTGGCGTGTCTATTGCTCTGGATGGGCCTCTACACCACATGACCTTTTTTTCATTGCTCCCTAGCAAATTGAAGCCTTTTTTAGCCTCACAAACAAGTTTTTTTTAATAATCTTTAATATGTTTTAAATAATATGTTGGAAACTTGGAAATGTTGTTTTATTTAACTTTTATAAACTCAATTTCAGCAATTTTAACACAATTCTCATCACCTGAGGTTTTTTTTTTTTTTGCTTGATGCAGGCCAAAAATTTGACCCTTCTGAAACACAGTAACATCATTTTCAAAACCACAGGATATACCTTCTGACATGGTTATTTAAGAAATGAGAAGATATTCATTGCATCAGTTAGAGATAAAAGGATTGTTGCCAGCTGAAAGACTAATCACTGCAGTAATTACCCAAATCAAAGCATCTTCAGGATTTGCTTATTAAAATCCAAATACTGGTATTTTTCTGAACAGACAGTGGATTTTATCAGTTGGGTCCATTTCAACTACAGTACACATCGAACAAAGGCTCCACTACCATGACCAGTTTTATTTGATTTGTAATATATTATTCAGTAAATATAAATAATATAAAGTATTAATAATTATTCAGTCAGTAATTGTATATTATTATATTGTATGTATATTATTATGCATTTGATAATAATATCTTTCTCAGACAGAAGTTAAGAGAGCCTAAAGTATTTCCTGAGATTCATTGGGCTTTTTTTCTTTCTCATCTAATACTTACCTAAATGTTACTGTGTATATCTCCAGGGATATTCAGCAAGCTCCGAGTGGAGGAACTGGCCTCAATAAAAGAGCTGAGCAAGCCTGACTTCATCATTAATCCTCATTTATATTTTGGGCAGATGTGGGATTCAATCTCTCCAACTCCTCCATCTCTTCCTGTGACTGGAGAAAGTAGGATATATAAACAATTAACCAAACTTAATTTGAGTTGTCTACATTTCAATTTATATTCATTTATAATACTTATTTGGCTGACTTGTCTTATCTACAGCAACTTACAAGTGAGAGATGTTTAAGGCCTAAAGGTGAAAAGGGTGTTAAAACAACAACAACAACAACAGAAAACATAATTAATATTTGCCAGTTTGCTAAATATGAAGACCCACTTAACAGAAAAAAAGAGATGTTTTAAAGAGAAGGTTTATGGATAGGGATATAGGAATACTGAATATGGGATGATGTGGCATTATAATGGTACAAAGTGGTGCAAAGTCTTCCTTTGTTTCTGTTATAATTTCCAATAATGCTATGGTCATGATTTGACAAAAGCGTGAATTAAATATTTTCAGTTTAAAGTTTTTCCTAGTACAGTTTAGGAGATGACATTTACTGAAATTTGCCAATTTAAGAGTTGACATTTACAGATTAAAATGTGCAAAATTGCCATTTTTATTTGTTGTGTCTTGCTTTTAAGTCTCAACAGTGATCAGACAAGTACTACTTGTAAGAATTATACAAAGTACTGAGACAACTGAAGGAATGAGTTAAAATTGTACTCAATTAAAAGTGGACGTAAATATTTATATATATAAAAAAGTATCTGTTTAAAGTAAAAAAAAAAAGCAATATATATTAGCATTAAGGTAAACGGTTTAATGCGGGTCAGGATGATATGTGGGGCTAGGAATAAAATGGCCTAGCAGTTAGCTCAATCACCTTGTACCTCCAGACTTGGCCTTTTGAAAGTCACATCTAGTCTGTGTGTGTTTTGATATTTTAACCTGTTTAGTGATGTGATATTTAAAACATTTAATTAATTTAAATCATTCTGTTATTTTTCAGTGACATCCTCAATTGTATCATGTTTGATGATATTTAATTTAAAATGCAACTCATATAGATAAAAATTTTATGGGCCATTTGTTTTTAAGAGCTAAAAAGGTTTGGTTAGCATTTGCCAGCTAATACAGCTGCATTTTGGTCCTTCTTTGTAACCACGGTAACAAAAGCAGTGCCAGGGAACTGTCACAGACATCACATCTGCTTCAGCAAAGAAGCATGGCGGGGTGTGGTTTGGCAGTAGCTCATTTGCATAGATACTGGCGTCTTTCTGACAAGGAGGGACAGAGGGAATTTGAGATACATAAAAAAGCAAGGGGCATTTCAGCAGGAGTATTAACCGACATGAGCGGTGGGGGATCTCTATGACCTATGTTAACTTAATAAAATATAGTAAAATATTGGAGCTTTAATTGAATATAGCATTTTATTGTAAGCAAATTAATGAAACATATTTCAACATGTTTGACAAGTTACATTATTCTGCATGTCTTTGGACTGTGGGAAGAAACCCACAAAGCACAGGGAGAACATTCAAACTCCATGCAAACAGACCCAAGGCTAGAATCAAACCCAGAACCAGGAGATGCAAGGCAGTGCTAATCACTAAGCCACCGTGCCACCCAAAAAGTATCTTGATAGTGTTAAGGATGAACTGAACTAAATAAAAATTTAGTGGAGGTTTCCCAAAAAAAATTTTCTTGAAAAATGTTGCCATTTAGGAAAACCAGATACACAGACTATCTACAGTATGGCAACCAATTGTCAAATGTGTGGGGTTTTTTTTGTAATGCTTTGTATACACATTAGTGGCAGGGTGATTCTAAAAAGAAGTCAACTAAAAATATAAGCTGAAATAAAATTATGGATGTGATTTTCTCTCCCTCTCACAGATTTAAAAGCACCATTTGATGAAAAGAGTTTGTTTCCTAAAGACATGCTGGAGCAGATGGACAAGCCCCAGCATTACAGGCCTAAAGTTACTGTTATGAGAAAATATGGGACAGCCATAAGGAGCATGGGGTGTGTGTTTCACTTTCTCTCTATTGTCACAGATGGAACAGATATTTTACATGTGGAAGAAATTGCACGGACAGAAAATTTGCAGAAATGTTAGATGTAACAAACTGAGCTTATCAGTGTACCTTTTTAGTATGCGCAATTTTGCCTATAAAATCATTACAAAAGTGCAAGTCTGGCACAATCTCCAGATGCCTCGGGATGGGTAGAAAAATAAAGAACAGGTGAAAAGAATTAGCGTAGTTGCCATTCAGGATAGATGTACTGGAATACAGTCACATTGCACACATCAACAATAGGTTTCTGCCAGGTGTGATTTTGGAGGGAATGTAATGTAACAGCAGCTTGTTAATTTGTCCTTTTTTCCTTAGATGTGTAGCAAGCAACAATAGAAAATAGAAAACTTAAAACTAAGAACTAAGGTGTCTTCCATATCACTGCAGCAAGTGCCAAAAATAGTCAACTCTTGATGTCATCTTTGAATCTATCATTTATACCTAAAAAACTGGCATATTTATAAATTAAAGGCTATGTACAGTACTTCCCCTAAACAAATGCAAGTTCAAGAATTGAGGACAGTTTGCACTAAAATGTAATTTGATAACACAAATTCACCTCTGAGGCTATTTATGAATGCAGCTAACTGATCTGAAATAAAATCATTTAAGATTAATTTTCATATTTGTCATCACAGGAAAGCCAAAGCCAGCACTTCTGGAGTCCACAAAGTCAAATGAAGACTCTCACAGTAAAGTTCTTTTCATGTAATATTATTACTACAACTTGAAAACTGATTTATTTAGTATGATTTTTTTGATGCTATTTTGCCTAAGTATTTTTATTGTGATGATGATGGTTTTGGTTGTGGTGATGGTGTGTTTGCGTATGTACTGTATGTGTGTTTGTGTGTGTCTGTCTGTCTGTCTGTCTGTCTGTCTGTCCTCTTAGTGTGGCATGAAGTCTTACCATGAGTGTGTATCAACCTGTTAAATCAGTAATTCCTGTGCTTTTGGGGGTTTCTGGGTCTAGCTGACCATAAGACGAGGACAGAACATCCTTTTAGAAATAGCTGCATAAACTTCTTGAAACACACCATCACATTTGATTTTTATACAGCTCATTTTTTGAGTTGAGTAGATTTTTTTTGTTGCTGTATCAATTTAAAATGGAAAAGAATCTGCCATGCCTTTTTTTTTTTTAAATGTATCACAAAAGCCTAAAATTTAAACAGGACTGTGTAGACTTTGTATGCACTGTGAGTAGTGATACTGTCAGTTCAATTCCTAAATATTTAAACGTCTCCACTCTTGTACGGTTTGTATAAATCATGGTTTAGATTAAAAACTGTGATAACCGGTATTAAACCACAGTTCTGTGAAAGTCACCGTGCTATTAAATTCTTAAATCTGATTTGTCAGAAGAGACCTTTCTGTTACAGTTTTTTTCTGTCTGCTTGAAAAATTACAGATTTATTTATTTTTAATACAACTTTTCATTCTATATCTATAATATTTTCTATAATAACTAATAAAATAGGAAATAAAACAATAAAATGGATTTAAAATGTGTCTAACTGTTAATTTGTTGATTCTTTCTTCGAGGATATCTTTATTATTAAATTAAAGGATTGCAACTTTATTGTTTAACATAG
>JAOVVB010000033.1:7514805-7526218 GCA_028570985.1 Heterobranchus longifilis | reverse complement strand
CTTTACAAGTCACAGACTTAGGCACTTGATTCAGTTTTCTTGATTGGTTAGTGCACTATGAAAGAGAAATTGTAATTTGTCAAGTTTTATTAGGTATTAGATTTCAACCTTCGGAGTTTATATCATGACTAGCTGTCACTGATAATGAATGCATGTTACAGTTTCACAGTTTCTTCACGGCTGGGTGTTTTGTTGACATACCTTGATGTCATCTTGTCACTACTCTTCAGAGTATCGAACAGAACAGTGGCTGATGGAAAACACACACTGTTCATACTCTGTTGACAACTTAACAGAAATCTATAGCATTTAAAAAATAGATCACAGTGTGCTCCATGATGAGCTGTGATAATCTGCTATGTTTATTTTTTTCATTAGATGCTTCTAAATAAATTTTATGAAAAGAAAAATCAAATTAGAGGAACAGGAGATGTGAATTTACATGTGTACCAAATAGCTTAGTAACAAACCTGCAAATCCTGTTGCCATGGAAGCTGGAGGAGTTATTTTTGACACAAAGGTTGATTAATTAGAGGAAGGCTGATTTCCAGCAGAAAACAAATTTTATGTCACATTACATTATCTGATAGCAATCATCTTGGGTAATGCTGCATAATAAAAAATCTACTCCTGAATCTAAACCTACCATGTTTTTTTTACATAATATTTTAAAAACCTATAAAATAATAATAATAAAAAACTTGGTTTTCTCTCATCTCTGGGATGAAACAAACTTGCATTTTGGTCTTAAATTGGGCATCTAGCAGTTTAAGCTTGAATGAAAAAGCAACTGCTTTCTTCTGGGCTAATATTTATTTAAAAATACTCAAAATATTTTAAGATTCTATACTTTATTAAAGAGAAGCTGTGCATACATCTTGATTCTGGCTTTCCCTTTGCTTTTGTGTTTTGATGATGTAGAGGGTCAGAAATGGTGATTTTGCTAAAAGAATGTCTGTACTTTTCTTCAAATATCCTAATTGATCTCATCAATGGATGTTAATGGGTGAGTGAAAAGTGATTATCATAACAAAATCTGGTGTGCTGAGACTCCTGCTGAGCGTCAAATTGCAGTACTATACTCATCAAGGAGGATAAATAAATCAATAAATTAAATAATACACCCCTTGTTTGAAATTCTGCTTAGGCATTCCTGAGTAGAATGTGTTGCATGCTGCTTCAAACAAAACTACAAAATTCAATTTATTAGAAAGGCAGTTTTATTTTAGTGTGTGTGTGCCCTTGAGCTTGTTCTGTTCTGTTCTTTAATAAAATTTTAAATTATGGCATATGGTAAAGCAAGCAGAATTGCTTATCTGGCTGTGCTGCTATTTGATATTTATGATGTGTTTTAGGCCCAGCTTAAAGTCTAGCTTTTTTTCTTTTTTGACTTTCTAATAGAAACCATTAGCTGGATTTTCTCAACAATAGAATCCATTTCTGTGGGTATCTTTCACTGGTAGAATAATTTAATCAATTCTATAGAGTGGTTCCAGGTCTGTGCCCCATGCTTAAAAATACATTCTAAGAAATATGCCTAAGTAGTATTGGTGGTGTACTGACACCAGCAGCATATTTACAAACTATTTCGCACTGTACTAAGCAGTTTGGGATAACTCCAGGTGTCCATGACTCAAAGGATGGAACTAAGAATAACAGTGTAACACGACTGCCACAATTACTGAAAATGAGGTGAAACTTCTAAGCTGCTCTGCTGTAATTTCACAGTGTGCTACTGTGTTGGGTTGAATCTTAGCATGCTGTGCTGTATTCTTGTTTCTATTTACATCCGAGATAGCCCATTAACTCCAGCTAGCTATGCAAATACATTTACATCTATGGCATTTAACAAACTCCATTATCCTGAGTGAATTACAGAAGTGCTTTTTAGTCTGCATTAAAAACATAGTAGGTCATGATTTGAGAATACCATAAACATAAAACTGTCTTAAGAGGTTAGTACAGGAAGAAAATTTAAATATGTGTACAAAATATTTTACAATAACCCTTTAAAAGGCTCACAAAATACTTGTGCAAAAATGTTCTTACAAATCATATTCAACAGAATTTAACTTTTTTTTTTTTTTTAATCATCCTTTAGACGAAGGATTTATAAGGATTATTTGGGGTAGAAATCTACCGATATAGCACATTCTGCTGTTGCTATTTTATTCCACTATTCTTTGCAAAAATGCTCCAGATCTATCAAATTGCAATAGGATCTCCTGTGCACAGCCTTCGCCAAGCCGTTGCACAGGCTTTCAGAGGGATTTGGATCTGGGCTCTGACTAGACCATTAAAAAAATGTTGATCTGCTTCATTTGAGGCCAGTCCTTTATTAACTTGGATTTGTGCTTTGGGTTTCTATCATGCTGGAAGGTACGATTTTTGTTCATGTTCAGTTGCCTAACAGAGGCCTGCAGATTTTCTGCTTTTTGGAATAATCCATGGTTCACTTTATCTTTACTTGTGCCACAATAACTGCTGCATTAAAAGAAAAACTATGAAAATGATTAGAACAGAAGAAATGCGGTTGGAAAAATTTATAAATGACTGTGATCAGAAATCACTCATATGTTTGGTGAAATTGCATCATAAAAATCGTGAGTAGAAAAGACTGCTAGATTTAATAGAAAAAATAAGAGCATTTACATAAACAACACGAAAGAAATCACTGTATTGAGAGCAAAAAGCTGTGTGGCCATAAAAAAACACTTGTTAGTGAGTCTAATCACAAAAAGGTTTTGATTTGCTAGGGACCAAAACTATTTGATAGGAAGCAAAAAGATTGAGCAGTGGAAAAAGTTAACGTGGTCTGATGAGTCATGATTTACCTTATTCCAGAGCGGCGGGCACATCAGGGTAAGAAGGAATGCACATGAAGTACAGTAATGCACCCATCAAACCTAATGCCCTCTGTACAAGCCTCTGAAAGCAGTGTTATAATCTGGGGTTCCTTTAGTAAGTCAGGTCTAGGCTCAGCAATGCCATATGGCAATAAAATTAAATGAGATGACTACCTGTATTTACAGATTGACCAGATTATCCTGTTTATGAGTTTTTTCTTTTCTGAGGTAGTTTCTAAATATTCCTAAAAATCCTTTAATGTTCCGGATTAATCTTCTTTCCGTTTTTTTTACATCAGGAAAACCTAAAATTTTAAGAGGGACAAGTAGACTTTTTATATGCACTGCACATACTGTTTTATGAAGTCACTTTCTACATACTAAGGTTATTTTAAAGCTTTAAAGCATATAGAGTAAGTCTGGAGACGGCAATTTAAAGGCTTGGTGAGCATGGCCTGTGTGACACCTGATGGAGGGGGCTACTGACAAGGGAGCTTAACACCAAGGAAATCATCGATCTGCTGTTGCTGGAGCAGTTTATTGCTCAGCTTCCACCAGGGACAGCAGAGTGGTTCCAGTGCCACTGACACATCTGTTAGCTGGTCCACCATTCCACAATCAACTCACTCATCAACTCATGACAAGGGAATCCACAATCAACTCACCATTCCACAATCAACTCACCCTGCCACCTCCTTCTCCATTTCCGCTCCTTGGAAACAATGGTCCCTTTCAAAAACAGACTGTAAAAACTCCAACTAGATACTGTAAATGTTGAATGAATTGATATTGTATTGTTGGCTCAACTTCTTACAATGTAATATATGACACAACAGGTAACATTGTGAACTTGAAAACTTTGAAGAGACATAATAAATAAACTAATACAGTAGATTCAAATTGAGCCAGCAATTTACCAGCGCTGAGATGCAATCACATGATTTTATAAAACCTTACCCCACCGCCATCAGACTGATGCTATTGAACTGCACTAAAGTGGTGAAGATGGCTGATTTGGGATAATTCACTCAGGGTAAGTAATTATTATTATAATTTTTTTTTATATAAAATATTTTTTGCTTTTTATATTATTTTAAACTGTTATATAGATGAGGCTAGTCCACTATTATACTGAGGCCCCCTGACATTACTGTGGCCAGATTACATGGCATTACATTACCCCTTGACATTACTGAGGGTTAAGCTTAACGTTAGGCTTCATGTTACCGCACTGTACAGGAGCTAGGGAGCTTAACTTTTTTATAACCGTGTCTATCTTTTCCCCCCCACTTTTGCCTTGACTTTTGCCGAGCAACAGGGCACAAGGCTGTGCCCTGCACACGGACACACAAGGCTGTGCGAGTGCTCAGCTAACGAAAGTTTGAGAAAAATAACTATTTAACAGTTAATGAGTAGTGGTGCTTCAGTACTCGGTTATTTAAGGGGTATAAATAATGGCTGTGTTAGTTAGGCTTCAGAGACGTCAATACTCATCTATGAATGTTATATTAGTTAACTTATCTGTATGAAAACTGAAGTGAGTAAATACGCGACTAATGCAGATGTTAATACAATGTCCTAGACTATACGCTAATATTATTAGACTTCTGCCAAAGAGTACCAGAGTATATGTGCGTGTGCTGAAAAACAATTGATTTACAACATTCTGTAGAATAAAAAGTACTAAACTTATAAAGCCTGCTTTCAGCCCCTCTTTCCCCAAACATTTCAAGAACTGTCATAGAGTGGCTTTACAAGTCACAGACTTAGGCACTTGATTCAGTTTTCTTGATTGGTTAGTGCACTATGAAAGAGAAATTGTAATTCTAATAGTAATTAGAATATACTGCAATATAATCTAATGTAATATTATATAATGACTTAACACCTTGTTACAAATGAAATAACAATAAATGAGTTCAAATTCGATATAGTTTCCAAGCAAGTAATAATGTATTTATATTTCACTCCCATGCTATACAGTATATGCTACGTAGCCCATCAAATCACAACCACGGTAGATTATGAACCAGTGTACACTGTGTGATGGTACTGCCTATTAGCCCGCCGCCACACAATGTACTCTGGTTCATAACTTGCCTTGGTTGTGATTTGATGGGCTATGTAACATGTATATCATGGGAGTGAAATATGGTACACAGTCCATTAAATCACAACCAAGAGTGGTTATAAACAAGTGTACCTTGTGTGATGGGGGGATAATAGCCAGTGCCTCTTTACATAGGACAGCTTCGCGCTCGAGTACAAAAAGACAGCTACAGCATGTATTCAGCACCATGGGCAGCTCTGTGTACAGGGAAGAGGCTGGGCACCCTAACTCACCAGGCCTGGACACGGATAATTGCTCACCATCTCGCTGTCATCCATGGCCTATAAAAGGACTGTGGAGGCCCAGTCTGGTGAGTAGGTTTTTTCACGATTTCCTTTGCCCACATACTCCGCAAACTCTTGGAAGTCTTTCCCATGGAGGGAGCAGCCTACAAAGAGCCTGCGACTGCGCCCCGACGCCTCTTCAACCTAGCTGCCTTCTGCTCCGCTCAGCTCGGCCTCATGCACACCTCGCCTGACCACGACCCTGATAGGTTGCACCTGCTCTGGGCAGTCCAGCTGGACTGCAAATGCTACGCAGCGTGTGTATGTGTGTATGCCAGCTACAGTAAGATAATGCCTGTTTCTCTGCACTCTGTAAATAAAAGAGCACTTCTCCTTAAATAGTGATTATATTTTAACATGTAAATTTGCAAATAAAACACTGTAATATGTTCATATTTACATTTATTTTAATTTTATAGACATTTTCTTTAAAGTTAGTTCACTTTTTTTTCACAATCTGAAGTGGTAAGCAGCCATGGCCTGTTTTAGATCATCATTGACAAATAAATTAGCACAAACTAAAATGAGATTCCATGTCTTCAGAGATGAATAAGTGAAGCTAAAATGAAATATGATTTTAATTCCCTCACTCTCAGTTTCTATATTTTCCTCTCCCTGTTTGTCTTCCACTCCTCCTACTTCTTAGCACATCAGATTTGATGGCATTGTTATTGGTATTATGCAAGTTTAATTGACTTTATTTTAAATGAAAATGGGAAACAAGGGCAACTGAAATGTATCCAGATTACACTGAGAAAATTAATACACACATATATACAGAAAAGAAGCGGTATTCAGCTTGATTAATGGATTAGAGATTTAATGAGCAAATGCTGGACCTTCAGGTAGGGAGGGTATCCATTGTTGAAAGTGACTGTTATTGCTTATCAAATTATTATTTTTTTTATTCTGAAATGTTTTAATATTAATCTATAGTTTGCTGTGACAGGGTGGTACACTTAACATCCAACCGTTAACAGAATATGATAAAAAATTGAGAAATATAAAATGAGTGTAGATACATAATGTACTGTACTTGCAGCAGGTCCACTAAAGAAAGACAAAATGCTGGTGTTGATATCACTGATTACATCAGCCATTTTTTAAAGGGCAGTTACCCCTTAATAACAAGGTGGACAGAAAAATCAGGGACTTATGCAAAGTGCTTAAAGTAATTATGGAAAAAGAATATGAATTATTAAAATTACTTTTTTTTTTTTACCAAAGAACCAATTATTGCACAAAAGGTAACAGTGTGTGGGAATTGACATATACCGAATTAAGTAAAGTTTTAAAATTGTAGAAAAACCTTTTTTTTTTTTTCAAATTCTGTATTTTTGCATGTAAAAATCCCAGGAGGATTTGAGGTTTTGAAATTCTCAAACTAGCACATCCTTTACCAACCTTCATGCCACATTCTCTTCACTCTTATGTTACTGATGTGAACAATAACTGTACTTCTGGACCTGTTTGTGCATGGTTCCTATATTGTGTTCTAACGGGTTAGTTGGAAAACTGCATGAATCTCCAGTTTTATTGGTGTTTCTAACTAGACTTGATGAGCATGCACTTTAGTTTTTTAGCAAAAAGGGGTCATTTTATTTAGAAACAATGGGGAAGGAGAAGGGTTAAAGGAGTGAGAAAGGGGAAAAAGGGGGGAAAAAAACAAAGATCTATTAACATTAATTATCGCCGGCCGGCCCGACCTGGTAGCCTCGCCCTTTTGTGCACCTGCAGAAGGGGGCACACCTATGTAGGGAGCCTACAGAGTGAGCAAGGAGCGACAACAGGTTGAGGCGCAGGCCTATCACAGGCGCACGCCGTGACAGAAGTTTTCAAGTAACTTGAAAGACACATAATTAGTAATCTGATTACTTTTTACATGTAATAATCAGTAATGTAATCAAATTACAATTTTGTAGTTACAAGTAGTAATTAGTCATTTGAAGTAGATTACTTTTTTGAGTAACTTACCCAACACCTGTTCCTAATACACTTGAGTGTAGATGATGGTCTTTGTTTCTGTTAAACTTTTCCAAGGGTGAAGTTTTGAATTATACAAAATAACATACCCCTATGTAGAACTGCTTTCAAAAGCCTCTAATTTAGCACTTCAGAACACCACTGTCATTTACTAAGCACATCTAGGAAACAATACATTAAATCTGCCTTGCTTATTTGTGTTCTGCACAATGGAGCAATTGCATTCAGGGCTGTAATGAATTTCTGTTTTAAAACTGTGAGGTTCTGGAGATTCCCATATCACTGTCTAAATTTGTCTGTACTGTTTGTCCTTTGTAACATGATCAAGATTAATGTCCCATGAAAGATACTAAAGACTTGTATTTTTAAACAAATGCAGAAATTTAATTTAAGAATTTAACAGTTTTTAGTTTCACAGGTTCCCAACTTAATAGCCTAAAGTTGAGCTTAGGCTATGTTGGTTAGCACACCTCCTGCATTTCCACCAATTCCAGGTATACAGCATAGCAGGCATAGATCAAAACAGATCAGATAGTTTAACCAAAACCACTCTGGATCAGAATAGACTGGCAAAATGCAGAGTGCAATTTCTCCTTGGATTCAAACATCACGGACCTGTGTAGGTGAGAAAAATGTTTTTTCCCCCCAACTTTCATGGTAGTGTAATTATGAAACAATATATACAGTCTGAAGGCAATCTTCCTCATACCAGCAGGAGTTTTGCAAGTGTTCTTACCTATCCAGTATCACTGAAATTAATCTTTGGGAGCGCTTGCCAACCTTGATGGTAAATCATTAAAATAATATCTTATATACTTGCAAATGAAATGCAAGTATAGTGTTAAATACTGGGTGTCCTTAACGTCTCTTTACATATGGGAAAGTGTAACTTTTTGCCGACATGATTGCAATGACATCTCTCCTACTCATGATGAACTCATGTTAACACATCTTGTGTTATGCATGTAATTGCTCACTTACATCTTTCCCCACTATGTTTGTGGATTTGTGGGACATGCTGTAACTGCATGACTGCTGAAAACCTGAATTTTTTTTAATAATAACTATGAGACTGTGCCATCTTAAAGAGCATCTTTTTAAAGAAACAATGAACAGAAAATAAAACAATCTTCACCCTTAAAACCTCAAGTCACCCAGGCATTATTCATTCTTGTAATATTAACTCTTAAAATGTTTTTGTGAAGTGTAAATGATTTGAGAACTTTCAATTATCTTTTGTCTTAACTTAGTTCTTCCTATTAATCAGCCTTTATTGTTCATGCTTTTCACACATTAAAAAAAAATTTAAGGACAGCTAAAATAGCTGCTGTCAATTAAATCTGTGAACCCGAGAACTGATTGCAGTGAATTACTGAAACTAAAGAGTAGTATTTTTCTTCAGTGGAAATGCTCCAGGTGCCACACCTGCATTTGGAGTGCCACTCAAGTGTTTCAATTTGCATACTGTGAAAAGAATTTGAGATTCTTCCATTAACTTGTTAGGAGATGTCAATTTACAACTCAACATTCAACAAAATCAATGTTATACAATATTTTTACTAAACCAGTGTTAAATAAATGCGTTTTTCCTCAGCAATTCCACTTTCAGTGCATGGTCTTATATTATATACAATGTCAGTACAAGTATACTGAACCTGTGAGAACGAGTGAACCAATTTACTGTTGCAAACATGAACACTCGTAGTAAAAACAGTCTGCTATTGTTTATTTCTTATGCATGACAATTTATTTATCACAATAACCTATGCACATACTGTACATGATTAACTATAAATTTATTGTTTTTATTAAAAATGCACAAAATATCAAGAAATGTTTCCAAAATGCCACCAACCTAAGGAGAAAAATACTCGCACAGAAAAAAAATACTCACACAGAAAACACTCTCTATATTCTTTTTTGTATTTACTGGTCAGCTTGTCAAACAGGCCAGTGCGAGGTGTAAAAAAGTCACTGACTAATGCCTGTGGCACTTAAATAGTGACATGCCCTCTAATGAGTGCCACAGAATGTTGCGGACATTCTAAATCCACATCAGGTGTTGGGCCCAGGAGGATAGTTTAGAGGACCTACAGTATGATGATGATAGGTTCCAGGTCCTAGTTAACCCTCTTAGACTAAAGATAAACTGACCACAGCTCCCAACAGATGGCAGAAGGCCTTCCAAAAATGGCTGACAAAATGTGGTCATGTTGCAGGCAGGCTGGGCTGTCTCATTAGCTGAGGGGTGTTTAGCCAGGGGGATAAATTTACAGGCCTTCAAGAACGAATACATGATGATCTGTATCACTGTCATCCCCTGGGTTGGTGGTAGACCTGAAAGAAAATCCAATGACAGATGGGACCATGGGTAGGAGGGAATGGGCAGAGAATGAAGCAGCCCAGACAAGCATGTGTGAGATTCCTTATTCTGGGCACACACCTGACAATCTGCCACATCTGCTTGCTTTGTTCAATTAGTAATTGCAGACTGCAAAGCAGTAGCATTTCTGATTCAATAAAGGTTGTAGAAATTGCATTCGCTTGTAGTTATCTTAAATTGTGACCCCTCACAGGGTTTACTATTAGTGATGTAAACGAGAACGCAGCACGAGAACGTTAAACTAATGTTACCAATTCAAGAGTGGCTAAAATGTTAATGCGCACAGAAGTTAATGATAATTAGCTAACATTACGTGTCTGTAGTTGATAAAATTACTTTGCAAGGGCAAATTTAAATAATGCTACACATTATTTAAATAAGTAAAGTTAACAGGAATAGCATACACAAAATGTAGCAGTCAGGATTTAGGCCTCATCACAGCACAGAAACAGCACTTCTTAAAGTAGTAAATGACCTACTATTGGCCTCTGATCAGAGTTATGTCTCTTTGCTTGTAGCTTTTGTCACCATTGATCATAGTGTTCTCATTTACAGATTCAAAAAGCTAATGGGAATTAAGGGAACTGTCCTGTCCTGGCTTAGATCCTATTTGAGATCCTTTTGTAGATTTAAATGGTGACTATTCTGCCTGTTTTCAAGTGAAGTTTGGTGTTCCACAGGGTTTGGTTTTAGGCCCTCTCCTTTTATCTCTTTACATGCTTTCTCTGGGCAACATAATTCATGAGCATGGTTTAAGTTTTTACTGTTATGCTGATGACACACAGTTACTGTATATGTCTTAACAAAACTAGATGAGAATAAACAGTCTAATGAAGTTGAGACTGGATGTTAAATACCTTCCTTCTGCTTAATCCTGACAAGACAGTTCTGGTCATAGGACCACATGCAGCTAGAAGCAAACTTTTTGATTACACCGTATTAAAGGTGTGCACTTTGAATTGCCTTTTTGTTCCATCGAGTGCAACAGTAAAAGACTTCAGTGTGATTATAGATTCCAGTCTTTCATTTAAAGCTCATGTAGATAATATTACCAGGACAGCATTTTTTATCTTAGAAATATTGCAAAGATAAGGAATATATTGTCACTAAACGATGCAGAAAAATTAGTTCATGCTTTTATCACATCTAGGTTGGACTATCGTAACGCCTTATTGTCTGATTGTTCAACTACAGTAGGTGCATAAACAAGCTTCAGTTAGTTCAAAATGCAGCTGCAAGAGTCCTCACTAGAACCAGAAGATATGAGCACATCACCCTTAAGTTATCCTCACTGCATTGGCTCCCTGTGAAATTTCATCGATTTTTAAAATATTACATTTGACGTATAAAACATTAATGGTCTCGCGCCACAGTACCTGAGTGAACTGCTAGTGTCTTATGATCCACTACACCTCTTTCGATCAAAAGATGCAGGGTGCTTGTCAGTAACGCATATTATGGGGGAGAGCTTTTTCTTACAAAGCCCCAAAGTTATGGAATAGCCTTCCAATTAATGTTTAGTACTCAGACACAGTCTAGGATAAAACCTATTTATTTAGCCAAGCATTTTGGTGAATACATTTGCCCTAGCTAATGGAGCAGATCTTGGGGACTTATGGACGTAGAATATTATGTTGAACTAGTATGTTTAAATGTTGTCTTATCCACTCTAATTCATCACTCAAGTTTGTTGACGGTAAAGTGATTGGCTGCTTTACATCTCAGGGAACCCTCATGTCCGTGTTTCCTTCTGGCTCTCCCTTTTAGTTATGCTGTCATAGTTAGTCCCTGCTTGCACTCTACATTA
>JAOVVB010000033.1:7470794-7481879 GCA_028570985.1 Heterobranchus longifilis | reverse complement strand
GCTATTTACACATGAGTGCTCAAATGTAAAGCAAACGCAATTATTAATTTATTGTGTATATTTAACTTCATTCAGCCATTTAAGTTATATGAAAAATAACGTGCCTACCAGCCCACTATTATTTTCTGTTTAAATTTAAAAATGCCTGCGCGTGTGTGCAAAAAGAGGAGGTACAACAAAGCATACAAAAGTGTATAATCTTTAATAAAGTTAGCCTAATACAATATTGTTTCCAATGCTAAAGAAAACATGATTTTGTTTTAGTCTATTCGCTGAATACAATGTGGCAGCGTGCTCCGAGGTGAACACCCACAGAACCCCAGTTACTGTAATCCCTCTTCTCACCTTTCATTCATGATTGGCCAGCAAAACATAAACATAAATAGAAACATACACATAAATAGAAATAAAATGTTTAATGTTACTTATTAAATCAGACTTCATAGTTGCATTTGATACTAAGTGTAATTTATAAATTTATTGAATATATTCAGATTTTGTAAAATAACGAAACCTTTTGTCCGCATCACAATGAACTGAAGCACAGCGCATCTACTGTACATTCCTTGTTTTAATCTGTAATGTTTAAGTGGAATGCATTTTGCGTATAAGCTTAAACATTTCTTTTTATTTATGGACAGGTTTATTATGTTTGATCTGCATTTTTGCGAGAGGCAAAGACTTTCTGGTGGAATATGTCTGCATTTTTATCGATAAATGGGACGCGTTTAGCAGCCTTTCGATAAAAACGCTGCCTTTTGTAAAGTAAAAGTATGAGCCACGGGTTCATGCACGCCGATGAATAGCTTTATTTCAGTCATAAATTCAAAATTACATTCCAGCTATTATTTCCAGCCATGGTCAAATAATGGATGAAATAATTATTCAATGCTGGACACAAACAGCAAAAAAACATGATGATTGTTATTATAAAAAGCCTGAAGCACTTTGTGCTCATAAAAGAATATTTACTTATGATAAAATATGATTATTTTTTATATATATATATGTGCTCCCAAACGAGTCTTTGCATTGTGTTAGGTGTGTGAAGAAGTAGGGAAGGAAATAGAAAATTCTCTATTCCCCCCTTGGACTTTTCCAGGACAAGGAAATCCATACAGATGAGTTCCATAGGGGCACTTGTGTGAATGCTCACCAGCGGAGCCCTATTTCCAGCTGTGGAAGTTTTCCTCAGGCAACATCTTTCACATTGCTCACACCAGGACTTTATTTCACCACACATTTTTGGCCAAAAGAAACGCTCCCGGAATAGACTTAGGGTGCGCTCAAATCCCAAATGGCCAGAGTCATCATGGAGACTTGTTTTAGCCAAAGGTCGTAGTTTTTCTGGCAAGATGAGCTGAGCGATGGACCTTCCCTGAGCATCTCTAACTTGTCTGTACAGAATTCCATCTCTGACCACCAACCTCCTCCACTCTTTTAGAAGAAGCAGTGTGTGTTTCCCAGTGTTCAACCGCTCACCTCGTCTTGGCTTATGGTTCAATGTCTTGTAGTGTAGGACTGCACCAACAACAGGATCCTCTTTCTGGTGTCTCCGAATCTCCAGCTTTGTCATTGCAGGAAGTGCATCAGTTCCAGCTCCCTTAAATTGATCTTCAAGCTTGTTATCCTCCTCCATAAGCTCACCTGTGGTTGTTACAGTCCTGTCATCTTGCTTACTATCATCCTCTCCCTGCATTCCACATTTGGTTTCACTGTCCTGTTCCTGCTGCTGTGATGAGATCCATTGTGGGCAAGACTGAAGGGCTTTTGTGACTTCTTGGCTGGACATCCTTGACAGAGCATCAGCATTTGAATTACATTTTCCTTGCCTATACTTAATGTCAAAGTCAAATATGGCCAGCTGCGACACCCAATGTTGTCCAGTGGCATCCAATTTGGCAGTACTCATCACATTTAAGTGGGTAGTTATCAGTAAGAACAGAGAATTTATGCCCGTAGAGATTATCGTAAAATTTATCAGTGACAGCCCACTTCAAAGCCAAGAACTCTAACTTGTGTGCTGGGTAGCGGGTTTCAGGTGGCCTCAACCTCTGGCTCCCATATGCAATTACTCGTTCTGTACCATCTTGAATTTGGGCTGACTGCCCCCAGCCCATCCCTTGACACATCAGTTTGCAGCAAAAATGGTAAACTGTAGTCGGGGTAGCCCAAAACTGCAGCTGTTGTCAATTTCTCCCTTAATGCTTCAAAAGCTATTTCACATTCATTTGACCATATAAATGGTTTTCCCAGTCTAGATGTTCCTTTTGCCCCCCTTTTTTTCTGCTTCGGGTCACCAGATGTCAGTGTATACAGGGGCGCTGCCAATGTGACATAATCCTTAATGAATCGCCTGTAGTACCCTGAGAAGCCAAGAAACCTCAGCACTTCCTTTACGTTTGATGGCCGTTCCCAGCCACTGACTTTACTTATCTTCTCCGGATCAGTACATATAATTCCTGCTGACACCACATGCCCTAAATACCGGACTTCCTTCCTCAGCAGACTGCACTTTTGAGGGTTCAGCTTTAAACCATGGTTACGAAGTCGGCTGAACATTACGTCCAGCCTTGCCAGGTGTTCTTCAAAATTCTTAGAGAAGATAATTATGTCATCTAGGTAGATCAAAAGGCTCTCAAAATTCAAGTCACCAAAACAGCAGATCATCAATCTTTGGAAGGTTGATGGAGCATTTTAAAGGCCAAAAGCCATCCTATTAGCCTCATATAGACCCATGGGGGTTCTGAATGCAGTTTTGTGCTTGTCACGTTCAGCCACCTCAACTTGCCAGTAACCAGATGTAAGGTCAAGAGTTGAGAAGAACTTTGCCTGTCCCAATGCATCCTCTATTCTTGGAAGTGGAAAAGCATCTCTGGTGCTGCAGGAATTCAGTTTTGTGTAGTCCACGCAGATCCTTAAGGAACCATCTTTTTTTGAGACTACAACAATTGGGGATGCATATGGGCATTTACTTGGACGAATGACTCCAGCCTCTTCCATCTGTGATAAGGCCTTCCGCACCTCCTGGTACTGAGAGGGGGGTATTTTTCCATAAGGGAGACGAAAAGGTTTTGGGTCTACCAGAGGTATCTCATGTTGCACAGCAGTGGCATGTCCATAGTCCTTGGTGAAGACATCAGCATTTCGCCTCAGTAAGCCCTTAAGTAGTGCCAGCTGCTCCATATTTTTCACTGCCGCAACACCAAGATCAACTCCACATTTTCAAACCCAGAGCTGGTAATCTGTTATTGACTTTGGCAAGAAGTAGCCACTGAGTTCTTTCCACATTGACCCTGACACACAAACTGGCTCTGGCATGGCATTTCTCCCTCTTCAGTGACATTCTGGACCAGGAAAGCATCCGCAAGCAGGGTTCAAGGATTGACGATCACATCCTTCTCAGACAGATTCAAGAGACGGACCGGAACATAACCGTTTTCAACATCAGCGAGCAGCCTGGCCACCACAATGCCTTCTGGTATCCTTCTAGGGGATTGGCTCTCCACTAGAACTGTGTACTGTGTTCTCTTTGGTCCACTCATCACTCTGCCGATAACATCCTGCTCCTTGCCAGCTGTTATCTGTATTCTGTGGCCTGCATACTGTATTTGACCCACTTTGCCCTTAGCCCCACCAGGTTCACTTTTATTTATGGCCATCATTGCAGAGTGCCACTCAGGATTAGTCAGCTTCACCTTGGCCAGATATTTTCTGCCAAATGAAGCTTTGAGGTTGTTTCTGGAAACCCGTATGACATTAGTTCCAATGAGCAATGGAACACTCGATCTGTACTCCGTCACAGGGACAACAAAAGCAGGAACATTTGAATAGACCCTTCCCAAGAGCTTGAGGTTAATACAAAGCACACCAACATAAGATACGGGTTGACCAGCGGCACCTTCAATGGGGATGTCTGACGGCAGCCCGGAGTACATAGGACAGGGTGACTGCACCAAACCTCATCAGTAATTGTGGTTACTCAAGAGCCAGAGTCAATGAGAGCCTTACACATCTCTCTATTCACCTCAACCACCCCTTCATTACAGGGACCTACCAGCAAAGTATCAACTGGTTTGGACTTGCCCATCTCCTGCTGTTGAGGACTTTGCTGAATGCCCTACACATTTAAATCCTGCCTGGTCCCTGCCCCATTTTCAGCTTGGGCTGCCTCATCAGTTAACACTGTCCGACACAGGTGTGCAATGTGTCCTGGATTCCCACAACGATAGCACACTACCCCTCCTTTCTGTTGCGTCACTAACTTCTTGAGCTCTCTGAGCCTGAGGATGCACAGTCTGTGGTGATACTCCAACTCTAGATTCCAACTGTGTTAATCTATTGACCTAATCTTCCTGGCTGCCAAAAGTTTCTTTACTAGAGCTGTGAGTTTAATTAGATCAGTGTTCTGTTTATTTACTTTCTCATGTTTTCTCCATTCTGGACACCATTAGATGTGTTAAACTGAGCCTGGGCATATGTCTTTTTGGCCTTTGACTGTGTCTGACTCCTCCTGGTTTCCAGAGCAAGGTTGCAAAGTTCTGCTTGAAGTTCACAGAAACTTAGAAGCCTAGTATTCATTGGTGCTATCCTTTGAAACATCTCATCATCACTCAATACTCTCATGAACTGGCGAGTCAGTTTGCCATCTCGATCCAGAAAAGACTGGCCTCCATGCTGCACCTCTTCCACTGAATGTAAAGCAGCCTCCAGGGCAATGGCATAAGAACATGCTGATTCATCAGGGCACTGGCATCTCTCATAGAAATCTGCCAGTGGGTCATGAGATGTCTGCATTTCACTGTACTCAGCTCGTAGCTCTTCAAAAGCTCGGCTGATAGTCTGCTCATTTGGAGGGAGATTCAGAACAAGCCTGTGTAAAGCTGGTTGTTGTGTCATCATTGCAGAGGCTTGGACGTTTACACCTTGCTGACCAGCCGCATGAAAAGGTGAAATCTGAGGTTGTTGTACTAGAATGGGTTGTTGTGCATACATATGTGCTCCAGCATCTGCTGGCACCATCATAGGTGCATACACAGGTGTAGATGAGGATGAAACAACAACACAATTTGGCTTTAGAGAGCGTGTTTGATTATTGGGAGTTTGGTGTGATTTATTGAGGTCTGTCCTTTGAAAAAACTCTGTTTCATGCAAGACAGGAGGTGCTGGGCACAGAAATGAGTTAGGTGGTTTTGAGTACAAGGTATTTGGAATGCCATAACCGGAGAGATGACGGGCCTGAATAGCTGTTCGATGGTCAGGGATGTTAGTTTGGGGTAAAATGACACTTTCAGCAGGAGACTGCAGGCTATATGGAAAAGTGTATACACTAGGTGTCTGGATCATACTTGGATAACTAAAAATGTGGACATTGGGTGGCACTGTCAATGCTTGGGGTGCATATTAGACAGTAGGAGGGCACATGTCAGCTGCCATTTCATTGGCAAAGTCTGTCGAACTGTCATGGATGATAGTTTGGGATGAAACAGTAGTCACATTTGACAGGTGTGGGCTAACTGAAGATATGTGCACTCTGGTTGTAAGTCCATAAGAGGAGTCATCCAGAGATTGAGCCTGGGATAAATGCATTCTGTGTGTGTGTTGCTAACTATGATGTCTTTGGCCTGACAGACTGTTGGTGGTTATCATCTGGCTGGGTATGTCCCATTTGACTTTCATTACTCAAATCAACGAGCATGTTTATTTCATACTGTGGGATCTTGTCCTGCTTTACTGATAACAATGGGGTAGCCCCGAAAGGCTGCCTTAATGACACTAGGGCATGAGGCAGTGGTCGATGCGGGGTGGAGGTTTCAGCTTGCTTTTTTTTTTTTCTTGACTCTTCTTGTGCGACCCAATGCATAGGTAGTGTGCGATACTCTGTGTGTAATGTTCGCAATAAGGCTCCTCCCAATAAGGCTCCTCCCAATAAGGCTCTGCCTTTGCCAGGCCACAGTTGTAAATAAGAAACCTGTTCTTAATCTGTCTTGCCTGGTTAATAAAGGTATAAAAAAAAATTAAAAAAAATTTGCCAATGTAAATAGAAGTAGAGTAAGTAAGTAGAGTAAAGATGAATTTAGTCAGTTAATATGTTATGTATTGCTTTATGTTTTGTCTATTCACAAAGTATCAGTCATTATCAAAGAATCATCAGCAAAGAAAGCAAACAGTTGGGGAAAAAAAATTGTAAAAACTTAAACTCAGTTTAATCCAAGAACACTAATATCAAATACTGTAACTTCCAAAAAACACAAAAGTTCTTCAGAAACTGCTTTATGAATCAAGAGCTTACTTTAGTCGGCATATAAACCAGCCATCCAGGTCACGGGACCAAAGATGTAACCCTCTTTATGTGCACCCAAACGAGTCTCGGCGTTGTGTTAGGTGTGTGAAGAAGAAGGGAGGACACCATTTGTGGCTGGACCAACAGCAGGGCAGCTCTCTCTCTTTATATAGTTGCTTTTCCCCAGTTGACAAACAGGCAATCTTCTCATGAGAACAAAACAACTGAGGCCCCATCACACAATTGCTTACACAGAATCAACACATCCCTCTAGTGTGTGGAAGTTAATATTACATCTTCCCTACACACCCACACACACACACACACCCACACATATATATATATATGTAATTTGGTTATGTTTTCCCATGGGGTAACCATTTGTGGCACTTTAATTAAAATCCAATTAATGGTTAGTGATTGGTGCAGACATTCACACTATTTTGGGGGGAAGGGAGGGTCCTAAGCTATAAAAGAAATTGAAATAACAACTGAAGGCATTTGCAGTTCCTACAGATATTAATAGCAACAGACATGGAGGCAAAGACGTTTTATTCCACGAAGAATGTTGCCGTTTGTGCGGGCAAAAAACAAAGGGTAAGAAAGCCTTTTAATAATATATTGTAGGTAATCAGTTACTGATTTTTCCACTGAATTTATTTGACATTCTGATTTTGTTGTACTTGTATCCTAACTCTTTACTGTCTGTACAGCGTTCTGGAAAAGAAAAAAATGTGAACACCTGGCTCGTAAAAAAGAAAACGATATGTATTTTTCTTGCAACAACATTAAACAGTGTCATGCACACTCGGTCCGCGACCGGCACTAGGACCCGGAAGTTAAGCGGCCGCGAACCAGGAAGGATAAAAGGAGTAAACAAACCATAGCACCTCGCTCAGTCATTGAGTCTTGCCGATGCCACGTCGGAATCGTTCGTCTAATCGTGAGTACTCACTTTCTTGGCTTTGCTTTCTGAACGAGTGTGTATTTATAGGACGCGGGTTAGATTGGGTCCCTTGCTCCCCATTTGTGAGAGTCCTTAGATCAAATAGCGTGATTATCCTGCCTACTCGTGCTCTTCCGCGTTTGGGTTTACCATTCACGCAACAGAGGGCTAACCGCTAAAGCTACGTCTTCTGGTCACCTAAGGTTAGTTCTTGACAGTAGCGCATTAGTAGATTATTTTAAAGTAGATTATTAAACTTGCCACATAACATCATTACTTTTACTTAACATTGTGATTTTACTTATGGTGCAGGTTAAACTTCAGACAGATATCTAAGTACTGCAAACGTTTCATTAAATTTTGGACAAACAGACAGATGACCAGACAGAAAATTTTCTGAGACTGGTTTCAGGTTGTTCAAACAATTCTTCTGAGCAATGTACAGACAAAAGAATATATTTATAGATATGAAAATTCATTTATTTATCTTCTATACCGCTTATTGTATACAGGATCACCGGGGCCTGGAGCCAATCCCAGACACATACATACACACACACACACACACACACACACACACACACACACACACACACACACACACACTATGTGCACTATTTGAGAACACTAATTAACCTAATGACCAGTCTTTGGACTGTGGGAGTAATCTGGAGAACCCGGAGGAAACCCACCAAGCATGGGGAGAACATTCAAACTCCATACACACAGACCCAAGGTGGGAATCCAACCTGACCTCCAACACGACCTTGGAGGTGCGAGGTCATGGTGCTTACCACTATGCCACCTTTAACCAACTATCACATAGGCCAAAAAAAATGCCATAAACACGCATAATCATGTTTTAAAAAAAAAGAAATTATGGTAGTTCCCAGTTGTTTCTATGACCAAGGAAAGGAATAATTTGAGCATTTTGTGAGTTATAAAACTTATGCATTTTAAAAAATAATCATAACTTCTACATTCAATTCAATTTTATTTATATAGTGCTTTTAACAATGGCCATGTGAGAAAAATGTGTATAAATCATAATGATTAGATTGTCCCTGATGAGTAAGCCGAGGGTGATGGCGGCAAAACCTTGAGAGTACACAGTTTGTCATCTGAAGCTCCCCCTGTTGACACACACTGGCAGCACTTCCATATAAGGAGTTCAACTTTCCATATAAGGAGTTCAATTAAATTCAACTTTTAAACATTCATTGGCCAATGTTGCGCACATTGGCCAATCTAGCACAGGTGCTTCTCGGGATGTAACGGAGATTTTAAATTTAATAGCACATCATTTGTAGCTGGAAGAAGAATCATAGTTTTCATGCATGTAGGTGTTAAGTTTTCAACATCTAAAGCTGCTTTCTGTTAAAAAATCAGAAATGAAGTAAATTTGCCATTTCCACAAAACCAACTCCATGCAGTACCCATGGGTTTTAAAAACATCTGTAATAGTTTTTTTCCCCTAGTTTTATAATCTGAAATGTGTCTGCACTGACCGTGGTAATATGATGATTATGTATTGGAACATGCAGCTGATGACAGTGGTGGAGAGCCAGGCGTATAATTTCATGATGTTGTGTTGTGTCAATTCGCTATGACATGCACCATTATTATACGGCCACTGTGTTTGAATAAACAGGCAGAGCAAGCCATGTTTGGAAATGTTTAGAGGAGGCTTGTGAGAGAATGTGCAAGATACTGTCAACATGTCATGATACCTCGAACCACCGGCCAGTGGATTTGAAGAGGTGTAGGCTGCAGCGATGCTAAGGGGAGACAGATGGGGGCGTGGTCAGACTTACCATATATTATGCATGACTTGTATATGGTGGGTCATTACATCAGGAAATGTAAAAAAAAAAAAACTGGAATGAAGTAAAAATTACCAGCTACTAAGGTCAGGAATGCTCACAAAAAACTTTAGGTGTAAATAAACTTACCTGTACCTAAGCTTGTTATAAAATTGAAGTACATTTTTAAACTATGCCTTAATTTGTAGTGGAGATATGGAAAGTAGCCCTGATAAACAGCACCTTGTTTTATTTCCTTAATTTGGGTCCTTCGCATTATGTAAGCGAAAACATGCGGCATCAGAGACAGATGTACGTTGTATGATGTTGAATGATGAATGATGTTGTAGTTTTGCTTCAGAGTTACACAGCAAGCTATTACCGTTTGAATAGGACGAAAAAAAAAAGATGAAACGGGAATGTGTATTTCAAAATATGACACATCTGCAGATGGCATGTTTTCCGACAGACATAAATTGCCCAAGTTAATAGCCACTAAGATAGCTGGAAAGTATCACAGATTTGTTACTATCACCAGCCATGTCAAGCCAACTGTGGAGATGATGTGCATACGTGCATGCCTGTGTGTGTGTGTGTGTGTGTGTGTGTGTTTGTGTGTGGACAGGTTTCTTTATGAGGACCAAATACAGGAGCACGTTCAGCCACAGACTGAGACTACCAAAGTCTAAAACTGAACGCCACAGGACATCATTTATACCAGTGGCAATTAAACTCTATAACTCTTCCCCCTTCATTCGGGAGCTGTCATGACAGAATAACCAATATAACTTTATCATGCCCTGATGCATTGTGCAATACTATCACAATAACAATATCACATGCAACACGTGGCTGCGTAGCTGAGGACTAAGATCCTTGGTTTTGTCTTTATCACACAAGAGCAAAGGCCCTAAATATGACTCCAAGTTTCAGCATATGATAGTTCAAAGACCCAACTTCTAGACTTTAAGTTTCTTAACTATAAAAGCCAGTGAATAAAAAGTTCACAAGGCATGATGAGGTTGCCATGCACATTTGACTAAAGATGCTCCGTGGGGATTATGCACTACACTGGAAGAACATGGTACACCCTTATTACAGGCCTAGGTTAACCCTGCACTGTTTCATGAATCATCCTTTAGCATCTGCACCTACGGGTGTCTTTTAACATGCTGTATATCATTGTAAAGCAGACTTTTTCGGAAAGAGCAGAATCTATCAAATCTATTTGGGGTTGCCACCCCAAACATACCTTCAAAGGGATCACAAATCATTTGTTTTTATAGAATTTGTTCATTCACTCAACACTTCCATGAAGCAATACAGATACTGTTCAAAGCCCTCAGAACACGAGGGTATGCTAAAAGATTCCTCAGATCCATTAAAACAGACACCATCTGGGAGCTTGCAAATCACTCACAACCATTGACCCCAAGGATGTCATCCCAATAGTCGCAACATTTTCACATGCCTCCACAATTCTAAATAATAAGATCAAACAACAATTCCATAAAATACAACAAACACACCTACCACTTCAATCAGTAAAGATCATTTCAGCATATCGTAGGAACAGGAACACTGGAGATGTCCTGGTTAGAGCAGAACTGGCACCTGGAAGAAAGAGATCCTGATAGTACCTGATAGTCCAGAAGTACCTGATGGGTAAAACATACTACCCTATTTCACACACTAAATCTGAAGACCCAAAATTTAGTATACATCACTTGCAAGCATTGTTCAACACGATACATTGGTGAGACCAGACACAGTCAATTTAATGTGGGCCCCTAACCAGAGGAGAAGAAGGGACCTTATTGGATAAAGGAACTAGGCACGGAATATCCTCGAGGTTTCAGCATAAAATTTGAACACGGGATGACTAATGGGACAGAGTTATGGGATTGGGACTTATTTTTTTGAGCACTTAAATATATCATAAATAAAAAACATTATATTTATAATTTATAATAATAAATCATATAATAAATAATAAATAAAATAATTCTTCCTTTTCCCCCTCCCACTTATTTTTCCTATTTCCTCCCTCCTCC
>JAOVVB010000033.1:7424100-7437692 GCA_028570985.1 Heterobranchus longifilis | reverse complement strand
AATGTAGAAAATAAATCACTAAACAAAAACAAAGAAATTTGCAAGTGACCCCAAACTTTTGAACGGTAGTGTATGTGTTAGTGCTTTGATTTTGTGTGAGATTATACAGTATGCTTGTGTATAGTTTACTCAGTTCAAATTTAAATCACTAGAACTCTTCAGAAAAAGTGGTATTTTGTCATATGGCAACGAGTTAAAATTTTGCATCATCACCTTCATGTGCCTTTATGTGGATTAAATGTTGTTTTTTTATGAAGAAAAAGAAAAGAAAAGAAAAACTTTTCCAGTATAAATCAATGCTTCACTTGCTAGAGCCACCTGCCTCTCACTTTAAATGTGCTATTTTTAAGTATATATAATTTTATAGAATAAATAAGTTTGATTTTGAAGTTTCAATAAATAGTCCAATATAGAGTGTTGTAAAAACAAACTTTGTTTAGTCTTCAACCATTACTGTTGAGTCCCTAGTTTTTTGTTCTTGTTTATTTCAAAGACAACTGGAAAAGTATGTCAGTTCAGTTTAGCCACTGCAAAAACTGTTTATCCCCTTTGTATGTCACTTGGTTCTATTTTCTCTTGCTTCTTTTCTTATTAAGGAAAAGCACTAATAGCATGTATTGTTGAAGAGAAGGGGGAAAAGAGAGGAAGAGTGATGGGTAAAGTTGGCAGTATTAGAGAGCTGGCAAACAAAGACAAGTAAAAAGAAGCATCAAGAGTGATGGACAACATAGTAACAAACAAACTACAAAGAATGGAAATGTCAAAATGTCCATCTGGAGACAGCAATACACAACAACCTAGAAAAGCCATTAGATATGGCAAATCAGCCAAATATAGATTACATAAAAACAAAACAGCCAAGCAGAGCTCTAACAAGCCAAAATCAGCCTCCAGAGGAAAAACCCAAAAGAAACAGCAAAAAGAAAAAATACAGACAAGAGGTTATGCCAGAAACAAATCACAATAGAGCCACAGACTATATTATCCATAAATAAGTAAATGTGCAGCCTACTAACCATATCCCGTAAAATCTAAGGCACCCTGTGTTTTAACTTATTATTGAGTTGACATTTTTTAACATTTTATTAAAAAATATATTTGCATGCAAAAAAGAAACAGGAGTGACAATCAGTCCTCAGAAAAACTGTTGGTGGTTCTACAGGATGCTCAGTTAATATTCTTATAAAACTGCATACATTGTTCCTGACACTAAAGGATCCTTAAAGCATTGTCACACTTACTACTGGCTTTGTTTCATTAATTACTATTTACTGGGCATTTACTTTTTTCTTTTTTAAAGACATCCTTAATCTACAGCATTTATTTGCATTATTATTACTAATACTACAGTATGTTTTATTCAGAGTTGTCAAGTGCATGACAAAATAATTCCAAATCTCCACAGTATTTCTTTTACCCTTGTGACTATTATTATAAAGTAACAATCAAAGTAAACATAGAGTAGACCTACAAAAAACATTCAGATTTTCTAAATAATCAATAATAACTTGTAGTTATACTACAGTGAATAAATTCGCAAATCTGCTATCTTTGATTACTTTTCAAAGACGCTTAGGAGGCTCTGACAGTAGGTGCAAATGGAGTTATTAATTATTAATAAATATTAATAAATATTTTTTTTTCCTTTGGGATTTTTTTTTGGGGGGGGGGGTTTAAAATGATGGTACAAAACACATTTTAATAGAAAGAAACTTACATGCAGCCATATGAATATTCATTCAGTGGTGGTCAAAGTTCAGAAATTTATTTTTAATCTGCAATGCCCAAAACCTCTAAATGTCTTGTTAGTGATCAAAGTTGACCATAACTGGTGGTTTCTCTGTTCCAACATATAAAAAAAAAAAACACTTTGTTTGACAGCAGTCAAAGAAGGACCAACATATAGTACAATGAGAAAGTCCATGCAGAACAGGGTGGTAGAACTGGTGCACTGCACAAAGTGGTTAATTATAGAGGAATAATTAAGAATGAAGACTACATAGAAATTCTTCAGCATAACCCCATACAGTATCATTACCTAGACAAATGAAAATTGGACGTAATTCAGTGTTCCGACAGAATTATGACTTTAAAACACATAACAGTGGGTTGTGGAAAAGACAAAGCAGGCCAATGTAAAGCTTTTAAAGCCTCAACGTAAACAAACATTTATGGAAATGTCAGGTCTGTCCCAAGAAATTCTGCTCAAAAGAGTGGTCAAATATCCAACCAGAATTCTGTAAGAACTTGATGCAAGTGTATTAATTTCCTATTTTTTACCTTACATATATAATTCTATAACAACTATTATTGACTAACAAATATTAACAACAACAAAATTAACAATAATCATCATCATCATCATCTTGGGATTTCTTTTCTGAGAAAAGATATATGTTGGACAATCACACACACACACACACACACACACACACACACACACACACACACACACACACACACACACACACTATGTGTAAATTACTGACCACAACTGTATGAGAGCTCAGCTCAGACAGTAGGCTTTTACTTATCTGTTACTATAGAACAACTTTTTTTTTTCACATCAATCTGCACATCACCTGGAGGTTTGAGGGTTGCATTATTTTGATATAAGTGCATTGGCTGTGGTTTATATTAATGTCCTTGCTTATTTTTGTTTCTATAGCAACAGGTCAATATTTTTGCATAGTACTGCACACACACACACACACACATGCGCGTGCGTGCACACACACAGAAGGGGAGTTCTAGTCAAACCAGGACTTTTTATTGTGCAGAATAACAGAACACAGTTAAAACTCCCATTTTTCTCTATATAGTCCCCTGCTACCGCGACCCTGAATACAGGATAAAGCGGTATAGAAGATGAGTGAGTGAGTGAGTCCCCTGCTACACTAGTGCATGCATCCCAGTATTTCACTATTGCTTGGATACCAAGGTAGAGATTCTCAATATGGTAGTACCATGACTGGACTGTCTACATTTTTTAAACATTGGCAACCCAGGATATACATTAATAGCCTAAAGATATTGTAGTCATTCAGCTAGTGGTCAGGACTATGCAGGATGTAGCAATAACTTTCAGGCAAGTTCCTTTAATGTACAAATAGTGTTTATGGCTTATCGTTTCCACATAAGGAGTCTCTTCCGGAAGTTAGTGACAATTTATCAGTTGATTTTCATGGAACAGACATTCCACTCACTGAATGTTCAAGGGAACAACTGCAGTGGGCTCTGGATCAGCATTTACAGACATTTGGCCTTCTGTCAAATGTTTATACCATTCAAATGTTTTATTGCAGCTGAGGATCTCATCACCACACTGTGCTTGAAGTCCTGGTGATTTGAATGCCCCAAAATAGGTATGTATGTATGTTGCATGTATATATGTATGGGTGTGCATGTTGCACTTGCTAAATACATTAAATGGGCAGGAACATAAAACCACACACTAGCTAGGAGCGCAAGCGTGCTTTATTATAACCATCTGCAAAGCATTGCAGTCTCCACAATCACCCGCAAAGCAGACTGCCAATATAAACAAAAGAAAAAAAGAACGCATGTTTTTGGCTGTGAGTTGAATGTCAGAGTAAGGTACTGATTGCCTAATTGCATTAATATTTAACTTAAAATAGGATATAAACAAGATAATAATGTTTACCAACAGTGGTAAAACATTATCTAATTTTAAACTTTAGACTGATGTGATGTGATGGCTTACTTGTGAAGGTTTTCATTCATTCTGGTCAAGATAAATAAATGTATATGGTAATCTTCGAATTATTTGTGAATCATATGATGCCCTTAAACAGTCCCATTTAAAACAATTAAGGCAGCATAGCACAAAGCATGTCTAATGTCATGAGAAATGCACAGACCTAGAATAAGAAAACACAAATCAATGTTTAATGGTGAAAATGAAAAAGTTTCCTTTTGAAGATAACAGTATCTGTAGTCAGAAAAAAACTGGTCTGTTTCAGTTTCTGGAAAAGTCTCATAATGGAGTCTAAACACCATCTAATAATATGCCATACTAAGATATTTGCATGACTTTTGGTTTTTACAACACTAAAAGATGAGTTACAACACCAACCTGTTAAATACTACAATACTTTACTGTTTCATCTTCTGCACCAAAAACTTACATAAAAACCACCAAGCTCTTTTACTGGATCAATTTGCTGCTTATAATTGTGAAGTGTGCAATGCTTGAGTATTTGTTGTTTTTAAAGCCTTTAAATAAATACAAAGAAAGAAAGAAAGAAAGAAAGAAAGATTTCTCTCGCAAATGTTTAACCATCTATTTTTGGGCTTGGTTTCTAACTTGTCTTGCTGTTGCCCTCCTGTGGACAGAATCAGCACTGACAATCTTCATTGACTGAAAATCTCACAGGTTAGACAACCCACATTTAGTGTAATGTTTGGCATCCCAAATTGTGATTTACTGACAGCCCATGTTTAGCCTTCAAAATAAAGATTTTGTTACCATTGCTACTGCTCTGTGTGTGAGTTTTATTTGTGTGTGTGTGTGTGTGTGTGTGTGTATTTGATGTTTGAAGGCATATTCCAACTTGACATAAAAAAATAAAAAAAACCCATCATATGCCATCACCATAGCACTACATAAATTGCATTTCTTTCAAACGGTATTGATCAATACCATTTTTATTTGATTTAAGAGGGACCCCCTTGTTTTTTATTAAGAAGGCTATATCAGACGCATAATCACTATACATAGATTTAACATTACCTTTACAATTAAATTCTCACTGAAATTACAGAATAAATATATGCACAATTTATTTTTAAATCTTTGTGTGTGAGAGAAAACATTAAAAGTGTTTCCTACAAAGCCGTTAGTGGTAATATCCAGAAGCATGGTTGTCTTACGAAAGTGCATTAAATTCCATAAAATCTTGATTGTTGTTATGTATTCACAAACATTGATCCTTGGGTGCATCTTTGCAGGAGGACTTATCATGTCTATTTTTTTTTTTTAGAATATAGAAAATAAATAGACCATCAAACAGTACTGCATTGCACAGTATTTTCATTGAAGATGAAGTATCTTATTTTCAGCGGTATCCACCTCCGCAGTTGAACGCATGCAGCAAGCTGCAATATTCTCCAAACTGTGGCAGGCTTTTGGGCAAATATCCGTATGTGTGAGAGAGGACAAAAGGTAAATATATGACGTTTCTCCAGCAGTCATGCGGCTGTAATGCTGTGTCACGCTCTCCCATACAACCCATGGCACAAACAAATCTGTTTTATATAAAAATAAGGGTCATAACATTGCTGGCTACTCTGAAAAAAAGGCACTTTATTGAATATCTGAGTATGGCCTTTCCTCCAAAGTAATTTGGGGGAATATATGTGTGTTATGTATATATATATATATATATATATATATATATATATATAAATAAAATGTTCCATGCCTTTCTTAATACATTTGTAGTGGTTGGGGTTGCTATATATATGGAAGTGAGCTCTCCTTGTCATCAGAATCTATATGATTTCTCCAGAACTTCGAGGTAATCTGGCTTGGTTTGGAGTTTGGCCCTTAACTCGAGGTATTCATTTTGCTCTGGAAATCCTTTACCCCCAGTGAAAAGTAAAGTTTCTTTTAATCTGGCATCTTGCTGCAAATCTGGGTATTGCATTCCTGGAGGATGTGCATGTGCAACATGCATGTCCTTTAATTTTGGAACAGTGCCATAAAGGCAGTCTACAAACCCCACGGTTGTAGTTGGTCTCTTGTTTTCAATCACTGTGGGGCAAAGCACTCCATTTTCATGAAATCCAGCCCCTTTACCAGACTGATTTACTGTCACAATAGTGTTAAGTTGAGAATTTGACACAGCCATAGTCCACTCTTTCTCTTTCTCCAAAAGAGTTCGATAATTACTGCTTGTTTCCTTTGTCTCTAAAAATTGTTCACCATCCATTTCACCCTCACGTGGCTTGTAAATGGGATTGTTGCACATTTGAGTAACAGGGTGAGGAATGTAATCATAAACATGTCCAGAAGCAGGTTTCTCAGGTGAGGTTTGTTGTTCCTCAAATATCCGGCATTGCATCTGGATTCCAGTCAGATCCACTACTTCCTGACGTTTTTTAAATGGAAGTTTCTTCCTTCTCCTTAGTACAAAAGCAAATAGGCCAGCAGCAACAAACACAGCAGAGATGAACAAGACCAAAAGACTGAGGATGAGAACAGAAAGTGGTATTGTTCCTGTGGAAGGGGTATATCCTAATCCATTGTCACTGGTGGAAGTAACATCATTAGCAAGTCCAGGAGAAGCAGCTGAAAATTTCAATTCTGGGCAGATGAGCTCAAGTTCGAGGGTGCGAAGGTCCTTGCCAAAAGCAGACTCTGGAGTCTTGCAAGTTACTTCTCCAACCACAATGACAGAGCTCAGTTTCTCAATCCACTGCTTGAGTGGGACAATGTCACATGAGCATTCCCATGGGTTCTGGTGCAGGTCAATCTGTACAATGGAATCAAGGTGCTCCAACACTCCACTAACAGGGAGATACAGGAAATAGTTGTTGCGTAGATTTAGCCTAGACAGGGAAGTGCCAGCAAAAGCATTGACAGGAAGTGTGCGCAGCAGATTGTCATTTAAAAAAACCAGCTGCAGGTTTGCCATCAGACTGAAAGCAGCTGGTTGAATCTCTCGTATAACATTGTACTCTAAATAAAGGTAGGTGAGCATCTGCAAACCACGAAACATGCCTGGAGTTAACCTTTCGATATCATTACCATTCAGATATAAACTTTTTAAATTGGGCAAGTTGATGAAGGCACCTTCTTGAACATATGATATCCGATTGTTACCCAAATGAAGTAAATCCAAACTGGAGAAATTCCAAAAATCTGATCTGTATATTTTCTGAATCAAGTTACCACTCAGATAGAGTTTTTTGGCATTTAGTGGCCGTGGCAAGAGCTCAGATATGTTGTGAAAGCCTTTCTCTTTGCAATTTACAGTAAGTCCCAAGTCATTGATGTGTAGATTGCACATGCATCCTGTCGGGCAGATGATTGGAATAGGTGGTCTTGTCTGATAGCCCTGTACAGGAGGTTGGTTTGGACCAGGATAAAGGCTTCGTGGAGTTGGTGGTGCTTTTGTGGGCTTAGAGCGTTTTGTTGGCTTGGCATACCTTTCTCTGTACTCCACCGAGGAGGCAGTGTTATGGAAAGATGACAACATGGATGATGGTTTGGTGGGCCACATATTTTCATTACTAAAAGGTAGCCTTGGGATGCTAAGTTTTACTTCTATCTCAGCTTCAGAAAGCAGGGGGCATAGCTCACTCCTTTTGATCTCACGGAGATCCTTTCCATGAAAGTGAAATGGATATTCGCAAGTGATATCACCCACCAAGGCTGTGTATGGTATTCTCTCCAGCCATGTCTTGAGCTGTACAATCTCACACACGCAGTTCCATGGATTTTCTTCAAGCTGAATCTCCATTAGACTACGGCCTACATACTCCAATGTCCCCTTATAAGTAAGAGTCTTTAATCGATTGCCACGCAAATCAAGGTGCGTTAATGATACAGACCTGAATAAGAAATTGGGGAGCATGGGTATCAAATTGTCATTCAAAATTAGCACTCTAAGTTTGTACAGATTTCGAAAAGCACCACTTTCTATTTTCTTTATGACATTGTAATCTGCCTGAAGGTATTCCAGGCTCTCAAGTCCAAGAAAAGTATCATTTCTGAATACCTCCAGCTTGTTCTCATGTAAAAAGAGCTTTTTTAAAATACTCAATCCATTAAATGCACCAGCATGAATGTCCTGCAGTGCATTGTTCCCCAAATTGAGTGACACAGCATTGTTAAGGTGCAAAAAGCTGTTAAAATATAGCTTGCGCAATGAGTTCCTCTGCAAATTGAGCTTAAATGGCCTTGCCCATGACTGGGAAATCTGACTGACATTTGTAAATCCTTTGCTGTCACAGTGCACATGAAAAATGCCCTCCTTGACTTCACAGTAGCAAGGGTCAAAGCAAGGCTCGTCTATTTCTTCAGATTCATCCAGCAAGGGGATTGGCGTAGTCCACCCTAAAGCTATTGTGCTTAGCAGGGTTACCCACAGCATCCTTCCTCCAAAACCTGATGAAGTCGCGGCTGAGTGCCACTTCACTGCACTGAGACAAACATAGAAAAAAATAAGAGAGACAAATATTTTGGAAGTGGCTGCAATGCCTGCATAAAATTTGTGAAAATGTTTGTGGTATTTATATTCAACAACAACACATTCAATCATTCCCTCACACCATCATCAGGAAAATATAAAATGTACACATAAAATTCCCCCAGTATGAAAGTAAATGCATTTAAAACAGTAATACATTAATATAATTAATTTCAGTACAATCACCAGGATGAGCATCATGATGACGTGATGTTCTAGTTCTGTCAGGAAAAAGTACACACCCATGTTTACAACTAAATCACATCATGCATGATTTTGAGTGTCATTGCAAATTTTCATAGCACAACTATTCCTCCAATTAATCATGTTGGTCTTCACATACATCAGACCAGACAGGAGCTCTCATCTTCTTTCACTCTATCTCTCGTTCTCTCTTATCCACCCACCTTCACACACACACACACACACACACACACAAACACACACAAACACACACACACACACACAGCTAGTAGGACAGAGTGGACATTTAACAACTTAACACTCCAGGCAGTGTGCTGCACCCTGCATTCTATTCTTTTTTTCTTCTTTTTTTTAAGAGCAGAAAGAAGAGTTTCATTTATCTTACAATGCTCAGAACCTTGGACATATGGATAGCTATAAACAAAAAGATAGAGAAAGAGAGACACTATTTCTTCCCCCCAAATGCTCTCCTACCAGATTGGCAATGCATATCTAAGTAACTTTGTTTTTTTGTCAGGCTGAAGACACTTAAATCAGCGCATTGGTAGAGACACTGATAAATTAAAACTGCTAAATGTGTTACAGTTCCAGACACTATACCCTGTGCTATGGTCTAGAAATGTGTTGTCAGAATGGATGAAAGACTTCCATTAAGCATTTATGCAAAATAGGGGGAAAATGGTAGTTGCCATCTTAGATGAATAGCACACTTTGTGCCAGCCAAAGCCTATGCCTCGGCATTTATGTGTGTATGTATGCATTCCCAGTTCCAAATTTTAAATAAACACCTTATAATACAACATCACTTTGATTCTAAATGCTGCAGGTACCTACTCTGTTTTTTTTCAGTGGGCTCCAACTTTACATCTCCTATGCCAGAATGGATGTAGAGACAGGTCCAGATGTGTTAGGTTGAAGGAAAGCATGCACTGAAAATAAATAAATAAATAAATAAATAGATAAATAGATAAATAAATAAATAAAATACTAAATAAATAAATAATAATAAAAAATACTATTAACTCCATCAACTGCAGTATATGTCCATATACAATTACACTGACATTATAACCCTTATAACACACTCCTATAAAGACTATAAAATTAGACCTTTACAAAATGCTGATAGTGGTAAAGATTTTAGCTTTGCCAAAAACAGTGAAAGCAGCATAGTCTTTTTCCTGCTGAGATTTACAAAAACATATAGAGAGATCCATCTTCTAGCAGAAATTAATGAGCAGAGAGCAGGTTTGGATTAAAAATAGAGACTGAGATGCATTTGTCCTCCCACGTCCGAGGATTCATGGCAACACTCACCTCTTCTTCTAACAGACATCAGTAGCTTCCACAAAAAAGGGGCCATCCAAGAGTTTAAAGCTTGTTGGATCTTTCCATCTTAAACACCATCCCCTGTATTGGAGTCTGTCTGTCTCTCCTTGCTCTTCCAAAGCAAATAAGGTGAAGACGTAATTGGAAATCGATGTCCTTTTTTTCCCTCTCTCCTCTGTTAGGTTGGTTTATGGTTGCAAATCAGATGAAGAAATGAATGAGATACAGCTTAATTCATGTATAGTGCAGCAACATCAACTGTGTTCATTCACATAGAGGAGACGTGGTATATCAGCACAGTGCGAGACCTCAATGTGAAATGAGCTTGAAGGAAAGCGAGCAAGAGGGAGGACGAGAGATTGAAGGAAGGAGGAGGAGGAGGGTGTGCATCAGCCTCTCTCTCTCTCTCTCTCTCTCTCACATTCTCTCTGTCTATGGTTATATATTTGGTGTTGATCAGGGAATCGCATCCCAAGGCAATTGTACTTATGTGATTTTATACTAGAGGGAAATTGGTCTCTGCCATATATGTATATCTAGTGTGTTTAGTTAAATTGTATTCTCATTGTATTTATTCAGAATGACTCCATTCTTTTTCTATTCTGTAAGGTTACACAGCTGTGTACAATCTTTTTCTCTCTCTATCTCTCTCTCTCTCTGTCTGGTTTCGATCTTTATGCAGCAGGCTGAGCTCATGAAAGGATCTCTGTCTTTACACTGATCTCTCTTCAGCAGATCTTTTACTGTTGTCCTGTAGTGGGCGACCAAGATCTGTAACTCAACCCCTCTCTCTCTTTCTCACACACACACACACACACACACAGAGCGCTATTATCAAGAACAGATGTGGATTTTGAAAGACAGCAATCAGAATAATAAAAAAATACTAAAAATGTATTATTATTATTATTATTATTATTATTATTATGTGGCATAGCAAGCACGTTGTGGTCATGAGATTGGGGTACTGTGTGCAAAAACCTTCCTCTGGATTTTCTAGACTACCTATGCTAAATCACAGCTAAATTTGGATGAGAATGTGAATGTGTGTGTGTGTGTGTGTGTTCCCATCTGTGATGCTAACCCATAAAAGGAGTATTCCTGTCTTGAGGCCAGTAATCATGAAAAGACATTGAGAATAAAATAAATGCAATTACTAAAAATGTATTATTATTATTATTATTATTATCCTGAGCTTGAATTACCGTGTGGAGTTTATATTTATGATCTATCTGAAAACCTTCCACTGGGTTTTCTAGACTACCAACAGTATGCTAAATCTTAGCTAGATGTGGGTGAGCATATGAATGTGTGTTCATATTGTGCTCTGTCTTACCCGTGTAAAGACATTGACCAAAATAAAAATAAAAATAAATAAATAAATAAAAAAAATACAAATGCATTATTATTATCATTAGTAGTAGTCAGAGGTGGCTTAGTGGGTATAACCACTGGCCAAATACATGTAGGCTCATAAGTATTTCTAAATTGACTGTAGTGTGTTTGTGCATTTGTGCACTAAGATCCCTGGGTAGGCTCCAAGCACCCTGCAACTATACAGGACAAGCAGTATCATGTACTGTGAAAATTGTTTTAGCAGTATAACCTCACTCTGAAAAAATGTTTTCCTGATTTCTTAATTATTCTACAAGATTCCTGGTAAATTACTTATTATAACAAAGATTTGAAAGGTCACAAAAGAGGTAGTGTCGGGGAAAGTTACACAACTTAATGCCTCAGTAGGACAGCACCTTGAGGACTTCACCTGGCCCTTGAGTGCAAAGCATGTTAAAAATAGGCAAAGAGTATTTACTGCCAGAGAGATAGAGAGAGAGAGAGAGAGAGAGAGAGAGAAAAGGAAAGAGAAAGCTCAGGAGTGGCTGGTGCCTCTTGATGAACAGTGGTGTGTAATGCTGTCAGTCAATCTCATGAAACAGAGTCCATTTTTATTTCTGATTGTACTACTGTCCATGAGTGTTTTCGTATGTGTGAACACAGTACAGCTGCAAGCCACACTGCATTCAAATAAGGACTGAAGCCAGAATATAGTTACTGTACCAAACTCCTGATCCATTCAATGTGCATTGAATGAGAGTAAAACTATCAACAACAATACGGAAATAAAGTGTCATTGGTAAACAAAATGCAATAGCATATAAATTAGCATATAAATCAATGCTTAATTATTACAAATACAGCATAGGAAATAAAGAAAATGGCCTCAATTTACACATTTTACAAAAAGAAAAACCCCTATTGACAATGCTATCAAAGGCATGAACATTACAGAAACCTATAGCAGAAGTCACACAGAGAGAAATGCTTGAGAGACCTAAGCAAACTGAACTAAAATGGCTGCTGTCTTGATCAGTCAGGTAATTTTCAAAATAAGAGTCTCAAGCAAACACATCATAATACCTAACTGGATAGGCAGAACACTCCACACCTGACATCTATAAAGATCTCATCTGTAACTAACTGATCAAAGGCATTTTTCATATTCTCTAAGCAATAGAATGGTTTCAGATACAGGCCTAAGGAAAATTTTGCTGGACCCTTCTTGAGTTACTTTACCCTTAGCAAAATCATGTTGTTCAGAATTATGTTTTTCTACTCTCATGAGACTGAAGTGACCTTTATAATTATAAGCTCAACTTTGTCTTTTTTATTTCTCCTAAATATAACTCAGGAGAAACAAAGAGACACAACAGAGATACAACACAAGGCTTACTTAAGAAACTTTTGAGAAATCTGAGATGTACATGAGAAACAGAACTGCATTTGGAGGAGAAGAAAATTAGTCATATTCAAGACCATGATGAGATTAAAGTCAGATGCATGAACCTCTGTCCACAATAAAACATTAAAACCAGCAGGTTAACAATATAAAAATTACAGTTTACTATTACCCCTAATTTGTAGCTGTAGCCCATATGTAAAAATAAAAACAAACAAATAAAAAAATTAAATGTACAAAATACAATGTAAGGATTTCTTGAATTTTGGTAGACCCCTTTTTGTCTACTCAGTGCTCAGCCTGTATTCTGCTTGTCCCGCCTGGATCTAGGGAACCCCTCAATAAAACACACAAGTCAGTGCTCAGTAAGATGTTCAAAGTTTATTGTGGGAGACAGGAGTATATGTACTACTCACAAAACTCACAAAAATTGTCACAGCTCGACTTCAGGAAGTTGGAGTACCTCACATGGTATGGCCATCAATGTCCCCTGACCTGAACCCCATAGCTTGTAGCACTTGTGGAAGAGTGGAACGCATTGCCTCAGAACAACATCATGAGGGTAGTGAGGAGCATAAGACGTCTCTGTCAAGCTGTCATTGCGGCAAATGGTGGGAACGTCTCGGGTTACTTTGCTGTAACGCTGTTCCCTGAAAAAGCGGGAACGAGATGCTGCGTGAAAACGCTATGGGAACGAGAATACCAACGCCGCTGCACTGCAAGTGTCTGGACCCCAAGGTTGTGTAGCGTGTGCGCACAATGGCCGAGGAGGTCTCAGAACTATCTCTGGGAGGCTGACTCGAGGACCCGTGAGCACGGAGTAGCATGAATATCCAGGCTATAAAATCTAACAAATGTGTGCGGAGAGGACCAACCTGCAGCGTCACACACTTGCTGCAGGGGAATACCTCTTGCCAGAGCAATAGATGAGGCGATCCCCCTGGTTGAATGAGCCTTAATTCCTAGAGGCGAAGTGAGCCCACGCGCCTCATAGGAGAGGGCAATAGCATCTCTCACCCAGTGTGACAGGGTCTGTGTAGTGGCGGCCGCCCCCCGGTTGCGGCCCCCATAGCATATAAAAAGCTGCTCTGACTTACGCCACTGGC